>JAQFYJ010000470.1:0-13148 GCA_034694685.1 Isotoma anglicana | reverse complement strand
AAAGGTCACTGTTGCCCTTAAAGCCCCATCTTATGTTTTATTTAAATACCATCTAAATCCATCGAATTTCAAATTGCCTTTGGCCTTTGGAAGTAACCATAAAGGTTTTACCCTTTATGGTGATTATATTTATCAAGAACCATTTAAATCCACAAAATAAAAAAAAATTGACCTTTGACCCTTAGAAGTGACTTTAAAGGTCACTGTTTACCTTAAAAGCCTTACCTCATTTTGTTATATTTATCAATAAACATGCAAATCCACAAAATTTTGAAATGTGACATTTGACCTTTGAAAGTAACATTGAAGGTCCCGTTGACCTTTAAAGCCGCTACTCATAATGTTTTACTTATAAATACTGTGATAGTGATAGATAAGCAATGGAAGGAGACGGATAAGAATAGCGAATGCATGCATTATGCATAGTGAATAATAGTGTGAGATTGGGATTAGTGATCGGAATGTTTCAGTTCGTTTCAAAATTTCCATTTTGTTTCAGTTCAACATTGAAACTGTTTCAAAAAATCTGTTTCGATTCAGTTCCATGCCAAACCGTTTCAGCTCGTTTCAGTTCAGGCCTTTGAACTGAAACGAATCGTTTGAACCACGTTTCAGCAAAAAATGTGGAAAATCCAAAAAAATCGTAAAAATGACCGAAAATAAACTGAAAAATAGGTATTTCGAAATTGGCCAGGCAAACAAGTAGAATGCTTGAACCTCTTTTTAACAGTGTCCATAACTTTTTGTTAAAGATAGTGTAGATAAATTTGAAAAATTAAAAGTTTTTGCTGAAACTAGTTTCATGTGTTTCATAAACTGTGTTTCAGTTCAGTTCACGGAGTGAAACGGAAAATCTGTTTCGTTTCACTTTTTGAAACGTTTCAATTTTTGGCCTGAAACACACTGAAGCGAAACAAAAAACACGTTTCTGAACTGAAACGTTCCGAGCACTAATTTTGGATGAGGGTATGGAAGGGCTGGTAATTGCAGACAGACAGAATGCAGTGAGTGATGTACTCTCGGTTCACTTGGCTGAGACAGTTGAGTTAGCCTGCGGTTATAACCTATCCACGCTACCTTTAACATGGGTAGGTTATAACCGCAGGCGTAGCCGACTGTCTCAGCCAAGTGAACAGAGAGTAGGTTGGTTTTTAATGAATATAGTATGGATGCTCTCTGTGGAGAGGAGAGATAAAGGAAAAACGACATCAAAGTAAACGGTCTGTGGCTTGGGCTGGTTCCGTCTGGTGCTTTATTTTTTCCCTTGATCGTTTATGCACGATACAGTAACTTGTCAGTGGACAGAGCATTTTATTTTAATAGATATAATTTATCAACCAGATACTTCAAATTATTTCCCCAAATTCACACAAACATTAGTCACAAGTTAATTTTAATAAATATTTTACATTTCTTACAATTGTAATTAAATAATGAAACAAAGAATCATAGTCATATAATGCAATTATACAGCAAATCAATTACTTCTAGCAATTACCGTAAAACCCGAATTAGAACCCCCCCCTAAATACAGCCCCACCCCTGGCCACCCTATTTTCTAATAACCTCCCCCCTGGAATAGAGCCCCATGGGGGAAGTCCATTAAAATCTATATATACTGTTTGAATGCATTAATTTGTGCAAACAACTACAAAAACTGCTGACTATAACATAAAAGTATTCTAATGATAACATTTCAAAAATTTACTAAAATTTAAAACAATTTTGATGTTTTTGTGTGCAATAAAAGCAAAAAAAGTATTGAAATTAAACATTTTTCTGAATAAATTTGTTTTTCAAAACCTCATTCGGAAATTAAATAAAATCGCCCTCGGAATAGTACCCCAGCCCTTTGAGGAGGTTGAAAAATTAAATCCCCATGGGGTTCTAAATCGCATTTTACGGTAATTCCCCATGTTACATATCGACCTCATTGAATAAGCTCACACAATGGATGATACACATGAAGGGATCCATCGCAAGGGTGTTCATAAAGATAATCAGCCACCAAGACACAACCTTCATGTGGCATTACAATATAATTGATATCAATGGCAGTGCCGTCTGACCACTCAAACTTACTGCGACCCGAAGTCCACCATCCTTGGTAAATTTAATAAAAATAAACTAGTTTAATTATTTAAAATATTTGCGGTACTTTATTAGCTAAAATCTTACGGAGTTCAACATCAGGATAACCATAGGCAATTAATCCAGTAAGATAATCAAGCTCAGCTGGGTTCCGAGCACTAACCAACTCCATTAATTCTGTTTTACAGTAAGTATCTGCATCGTACCAAGACATCTATTTAAAACAATATTTTATATTACTATTAAGAACATAAACCTTGCAAATTCGTTGCATTAAAAAAGTATCGTTCGATAATCCTTAAAATTTTTTAAGTTTACTATTTTTAACTTTTTTGAATGTTTATTAAACACATTTTTAAAAATTCACGTTTATGGGAATTTGAATGTTCTTGCATTTGGCAAATATTTTGCATATTCTAAATCTAAAATCACAATTTTGCCCCATACATATTAAAAGTGTTCCACATGGTTACGTTTTTTTTGTTTGGTTCGGATCGGATTGCTTTTCGGTTTGATTTCTTATCAAAACCAAACTGAAATCAATCGGTTTAGTTTTGGTTCAAGAACCACACAAACCGGATTTGGCCAAACAAAACAGAAATTCTTTGGTTTACAAAATTTAAAATAAATTACAAAACTTGAGAGTTATAATTAAAATGGAATATATGAAGCCAGGACAGAATACAATTTGAAAATGTAACACGGTCTACAACAACGACCGTAACGTCAAAAGTTTTATGACAGTAGTTTAATGGAACGTAAATTCTCTTCTTTTTAACTTTGTCTTTAATTTTACAATTTCAAATTTTCTAAACATATTTCATTTCTGTTTAGCAGTTTAGCCAATAAACCAAAATTTAACAGTTTTCTTCAGGACGGCTCGGTTAGGTATGGTTAGAAGGTTAAAACCGAACCGAAAGTTTCGGTTTGGTTTCATATTTTTTCAGTTTGGTGTGGGCCTAAACCTAAGCAAACCGAGAAGTCAAACCATTATTGACTTAACTTGTTGACTCACAGGCAAACACCATTACGATTCACATAAACTATCCGACGATGCTTAAAAATTAATTTAAAAACATAAATGATTCGTAAACTTACGTGTGTGGCATCCGTGAAGTAAAATTTTAGTCCAAAGTTCCCAACAAAAGTCAGTGTCTTACTCGTGCTGTTGTTAAGGATTTCTTGAACCCTAGCGGGCAATTGAGGATCTAAATAAATTCACATCAATTATAAATTACCTTGCATTTGCATTCAGCAATAATTTAAAAACGAAACTATTAATTAGTGTTTATACCTGCAGCCACTGCATGACTGGGTCCTGAAACACAGGCCAAGATCAGCGGGAGAAAAAACAAAATAGTTCGAACCATTTTACTCAAAACCTTTGGTTAATGGGTTAAAAGTTATTTTTTTAATTTTTAACTCAAATTGTCAATAAGGACTTGAAAGTGTTCAAAACGCTTTTGAAGTATATGGCCTAAACACCCAGCCTTTTATATAAAATTTCGACACATATTTCACCCACTAAGGGTGCGATAATCAATTAATTATTGCTTCCTATCTGTTATGTATGAATTAATTACAGACTCTGTGACCTAAATAAGTATTGCACTTCATGTTGCAATCTAGACTTCAATTTATGATAAGCCAAACGCCGAGTTTACCTCTGAGTCTATTCAAGGATTCAAATGCTGTTCCATTTAATCTAAAATGAAAATGACACCTTAATGATTATAAGTAGCGATATAGCTACTTTAAAAGAACGATCTCTCTGTCTGTCTGTCTGTCCATCTGTCCGTCGCACCGGCAACTTTCAAACGCTTTGAGATAATCGCGCGCTGTTTTTTGCGCTAGATTCAGTGTTTTTCAGACTTTTGGTATTGAGAATCAGGGTGCTGCGCTCATGCGCGCTTGCTGCGTTTGTCATAATTCGTTTGTTAGACATAATATGCATTCATATAAATTAATTATCTTACGAAATTGAAAACTTATCCTTGATGACACGACAAAAGTAATTCAAATTATTCAATTGAGGCTTTTATCAATTTTATAAATTCCCGGAGGCATAAAAAATTATCAGTTTTTTTTATCACAGCTTCATTTACGCAAATGGAGTTTGACGTTTGGAAATGGGTGATATTTTAAAGCAACAATAGAACAACATATCAAATGTTAATAAATCTTACAACTAACGCATTTAATCAAGTATTGTCAGATACACCTTATAAAACTTAAAACTTTCACAAAACTTGACATTTTAACCTTTTTTACCATTTTTTGACCTTTTCAAATTTTTTGGCATTTTTTGGTATTGTTGAGGCCCCTGTGCTTCATAAAAGCAGGCGGTGTTGGCGGTAAACAATACCAAAAAAAATTTTTCCCTATCTTTAACATTGGGTCAAAAACTTGACCTTTTATTTTGACCTTGGGGGTGGTCCTGCAGGGCCCATCTGCGAACTTATCCAAGCTACGGGGGTCTAGAGCAAGTGTACAAAGTTTGAAGTCGATATGTAAAACTTGACGGACTAACAGACACCATAAATGTTCACATAAAGTATCTAAAGATACTTAATAAAAACCATTACTGAAAACCTTCGTGACAACTTAAACTTAGTGAATTTCTGAGAAATCCATTCAATCGTAGATAATCTAAAAAATTAATTGGTTTTTGCGAGCACAAATTCACATTTTTATAGATTTGATAGATTCTGGGCTAATGAGACTCGAGGCCACGATTGCAGATAAACCTGCAATATTTATACAGGTTACAAGTCATTTTAAAGGCAAACATACTTATCGTTTATATATTGTGCTTATATTGTATAATTCCGAAAGACAAAGATTCAAACAACTATCATATCCTATCATATATTATATTCATTTAAAGACTTTCAAATTTTCAAACTTTTTTCCCAATCATAATATTAGGTACGTAATTATAATTCGTTTTTCTGTGCTTAAATTGATCTCTAAATATTATTTGATTGTATAAATAGTTAACGATATTTGTGTACATTGTTCCGTAGCTTGTACATAGTCTTTGCGCCCCCTGGGGCTGCAGAGACCCAATCTAGGGCGATTTAAGCTTATTGAGTTAATTTTCACAATTTTTGTCAAAATATGTAGTATAATTATTAGAAGTAATGGCTTAGAGAGGGTGGAATTTTACAAAACTAGACTTTTAGTTAATATATTTGTTTAAATTTATATGTATGGTGCTCTGTAGCCAAATTCTACAATTCCTTTGTATGCATTCATTCATATTATAAATGTTCTAATACATGAGTATAATAAATAATTATTATTATTAAATAAAATACTGGATTTTCGTACTACCATTTATTTGTAGTACAATTTTTTCGCAGGTCTTTTTTGGCATACTTTTCCTGCACCGTACTATTTATTCACAATCTTGTTTCGTACCATTTTGTCGCTACCATTTTTCGGTACTATTTATTAAGAGCCTTACCCCTCTTATTGTTTTTACACGATCCGTCCTCCCATCATTCATTCCGTCCGTAAACAGGATGACTTGAGAACGGTCAACCGTCAGGACATGAAACTTGGCATACACATTTAAGGGGCCAAGAGAACGGTTTCGAATTGAAAATGGATGAAGTAGACCACACCCATGAACCCCCACATCAAAAATAACTTTTAAAAAATCCCAATAAGAAATACATTGCAAGCTACCGTTGTGGTGGTGGTGTTCTGAGCCGGGTAATGCATTGTTACATTAGCTTAACTGCCTAAGTGGAAGAGCGTCAGCTTATCTGAATTACGTCATTTGTCTCATAAACGGACTGAAATATTTACACGCGGTTTTTACATTGAACCCGTTAGGTCATTGAAACATTTAGTATTGAAAATCAGCATCAAAATTCACTAGTCGCGCTTCGAAGCGCAAATTTCATAAAATCATGTGATATATGATTTCACATTTACAAAAGGTCATAAATTCAACTATGATAATTGATAATCTTTTTTAATTAATGTCAACTGTGGCGGGTCAGGAAAGTCAGAAAATCAGATCAAAGGTAAACAAAGGTCAAATTTAAACTTTTATATATGTGAATATAGGTACTAATAACCAGTAAAACAAAATGAGATAGGGCACATATGGTCTACGACGATGACCTTTAAGGTCGCAAAAGGAGCTAAAAGCTTACAATTCAAATTTGACATATTTTGATAAGTTGGTATTGAAGAGTAGATTAAAATGAGATTTGACTTCAATTCGAAATTGCATTCGAATTGAAATATTGTTTGAAAGTATTCAAATAATTTCGCTACTTCGTTACACCCGTACTTGATATGGTTTTTCTCTCTTTGTTTTGTTCATCTGGAATTGTGTCATTGGGTTGAGTTAGCCATCACAATAAGTCATAATATTATGTGAATTTGTCCCTCTCATACTTTCATGGACAAACAATGCATTGTTTGTCTGAGAAAGCAATTCTAAAGTCCTCCTAACCTACCCAATAATAATATTAATTTTAGTATGGGTCAATATTTTTCGAGAATCCTAATTGTAAAGAATTATCACAATATTATTCAACTGAAAGATGAGCAATAGTGTTCGCTATTATGTATTATTCTCATACTAAAATGGGTAAAGAAAAAAAAACACTCACGAGAGTTAGTTAATTATCAAAACAATTTTTACTTCAAATTGCTTTCAGTTTCATTTAAAACCCTTTTGCATAATATTATGTTAGGATTAACCCATTAACCCTTTCAGTCTTCGTATAAATAGATGAGCTCCAGTCTCCAAGAAGTATCAGTCTCACTCCAACTTTCTATAACAACTAACTCTGAATATCCACAAATTTTATTCATAATGAAAGTCGTAAGTTTTAAAAACTACAAAAACCCGAAATATTTTGAATAATTTATAAATCGGTTTTTTTTCTTTTAAAAAGTCTAATAATGTTATTTTGTTTGTATAGATCGCCCTTGTCGCTCTCTTCGTCGCTGGAGCTTGTGCCAACTATTATGGCCACGTTGAGCCCACCGTTGTCCGAGTTGAATCCGCCCAAACTAGCTATGGCGGTTACTCCGCTGCCGCTGCTCCCGCCTACGGAGCCACCGTCGTGAGGAACGCCATCCCAATTGTCAGACTTGACCAAGAAATCCGAGGAGGACTTTCTGACAACACTGAGTAAGTTCAGGGTTTACTAAATTTACCACTTAGCAGCTTCGTTTGGTGGTAAAGTGGTTAAATCGTGGCAAAATTTAAAAATAGCGCTAATCGTAAAATAGTGGTAAAATAAAAAAAGTGGTAAAATGGTAAAAGTGGTAAAAGTTATCAAAAATATAAAATTGCATAAAATTGTAAAATAAGGTAAAACAGTATTTTACGGTAAAATACTGTTTTACCTTATTTTACAATTTTACAATTATTTTATAACATGGTAAAATTTTTACCCTGTTATAAAATAATTTCACCACTGACTAAAGTGGTAAAGAATCATTTTACCACCATCATTTTGCCAATAATAGAAATCCCGAACTAATTGAAGCGAAGGTAAAAATATGGTATTTAACCAGTTTACCACTGTGGTAAAATACCACGCACGTACCACTTAAGCTTTAATTGAGTACGCCATTAATAGAAAAATACCATTAACCAAAAGTAATTAAAATAAATAACAATTTTTTTTTGTTTTTTCCCACTAGATTCGAAACCGGAAACGGAATCCGAGTTCAAGAGTCGACGCAAGTAGTAGCTGGTCGTGGGGGTTCATACGATGACGGATATGGCAAAATGATCCAATCTGACTCCTCGCTCATCCGATCCGGATCTTACTCATACACCGGAGAAGACGGTATCCCAATCGCTCTTTCCTGGACTGCTGATGAGAATGGTTTCCATGCCACTGGATCCCATTTGCCAACTCCCCCACCAATCCCAGCTGAGATCGCTGCTTCCCTTGTCAGCGCTCCCGCTTCATACGGATCATACGCTGCACCAGCTGTCGTAGTCCGAGCTGAATCTGGATACTCCGCCCCTGCCGTCGTTGTCCGATCTGGATATTAATTTCTGAAAGAGGAAATCCCCTCTGTTATAAATACATTCTGTGATAATAATGTCTTTATTTAAAGACACAATATTTTTGTATTTTTTTTATTCATCCTACTCTTCTCTGTATATTTGAAAAAGTTTATTAATTGAGATTTAAAAACAATAAATAAAATTCTGGATTATTATCTTTAACATATTTTACGATTTAAGTCATTCAGGAAAAAAATTTAATTTCTGAAAGCATGTATTTTGTAGTTGAAGTAAAAATATTACTTTTTATGAATATTTATAAAAATGTTTGCTCACAAAATGTTATCATTGTACATTTAAATTATAATTCACAAATGTTTGTGGAAATGAAGTTTCTAGACTCAAGATAATTTTGTATTGGTACTTCTTTTAATATCTTTTCAATAGGAGAGATACACATGGGCATTTATTCTCATAATCTGTACATTTTTCTCCATTCATCCATCTAAATCATCACATATTTTAAGTCAAATTAGTCATTCCGATAATTTAAATGTATAGAAATTCCTGAGTTAAAAGTTTTTCATTTTATCTCTTTATACCAATCCAGTTCATATTTGTCGGATAGGAATAGAAATGATGAAAAGGTATTTATGCAAATGAGATATTTACAAGGTCTAAGGTAAACTGCTGACAACAAGTTGAAACTATAGAATGCTATAGGCTACACTGGAAAATCTCCCTGCTGTAAACTTCGTTCGATGAAAATGAATTAAAATATTATGCAAATTAGTTTGATAGTGAACGCAATCCTCAACAAGTCAAATATGTGATTTATATGCCCATGGGAATCTTCTAGTCCATAAATAATATTAATTTCTTTCAACCCACCTGTCTTACCAAAATGAAATTTCTCCGCCCTTTAATCATTTTATTTTTCTAAAAAATTAATTTCCAAATTAAAATTTCTATTTCTTCAGTATTATTTTCTACCCAGTCTGTTGCGGTTTTCCAAAGCTAATTAAATTGCAAACTCCTGTAATAAATTAAAAAGATTCGGGTGAGTAATTATTAATTTATTATTGTTGTTCTTTTAAAATGATAAAAACAAAAATATTTGTTGAATGCAGAGGGAGAAACTAGGATGGATGAGAAGAAATTGCAAGTTGAAATGGATATCAAGAGAGTGGACAAATTAATTGCAAAAGCGACGAGGGACTTAGACATTGAAAGAGTCACAGCGTTGGTCGAACTTAAATCAGAATTGAAATCGGTTGCTGGTTTGATGGGACAAGTAGACGAAAGGCTTCTTCTTGTCCAGGAAATAAAATCAGCCTGTCAAGTGGACACACTGGCTGTCCATGTTCCACCCACTGACGCTGAAAACGAGAAAATGGTAAGTTTAAAATTGCACATTCAGTTCAGAGTGACAAATAAAAAAATATAGACAAGTAAAACGTGGACAAAACATAAAAATGTAAAAATGTACAATGTAGACAAAACACATGGACAATAACAATGTGAATGTGAACTAATATTCCGTTTGTCCACATTTTATTTGTCCATGTTATTAATATTGATATCCAGGGGAGCTTTAATTAACCCCTCGAGATGAAGCCCCTGGTCCAAATGATTAAATATATTTTTTTACAAACAGGCTGTGAGAGCTTTACTGCAATACATGGACCAGGACTCCTTGCTGAAATGTCGACACGTGAACCCCCTCTGGGACTCTGAAGTCGTCCGATTGTTACTCAAGACCACAGCAGCGTCTTTGCAATGTGATCTTAATGATCTTTGCGAGGCAACAGAGGGAATAAAGACATTGCGAAATCTCCACCTCCTCCTGACTGAATCCAGACATCCCGAACTTCTCATAAACACTTTATGGATTTCTAAACACACCGTAGAAAGATTCAATGTTTCCCCCCTCAACATCCCTGAGTGCAAAAACATCCTCCGGAATTTCGGAAAGCACGTGACCAACCTAACTATTTATGAAGAAAAAGACTTCAGCATAGTGAGCAAGTGTCTGGGACAGAATGGCTTTTGTCCAAATGTCCAACAGCTAACGGTGTTCATTTACAGCGAAGATTGCACTGAGGAAGTGAATTGCTTTGAACAACCCTTCGTTAAGAACTTAGGGATGCTCCAAGTGCAAAAACTCACTTTCGAATACTCGAATGAGTCTGTTTCAAATGAGAAATCCCTTCAAGCAGTTTTAATCGTTTTGGCTGGGATTCTGGACAACTCTCCTGCCCTACAATACCTGAACATTGAGACGATGAGCGAATTTACATTTCGAGTGCCGAATCCTGCACGTGACTTTAAAACCTCTCGTGTCATCCTACTCTTGCAATCCAAACCGGAAGTCACAAAGAATTTAAAAGAGTTCCGTCTACAGGGTAATGTCTTGGAAAATATCCAGTCTTTGTCTCACATTGAGTTCACTTCCAATCTCAAGACCATTCTTTTCAAGGAGGCATTTAAGACTGAAAAACAATTTGAAACTACAGAGAAAGAACGGAAGGAAGGGTTAAAACACTTTCTCAAAGCCGTGAGCCCATATCTTGAGTCATTGAGTTTGGAATTACGGTTTGTCCCTTCCGGTATTACTTTATCTGACATTCCTTTAATGCCTAAGCTGGAGGAATTGATCTACGGCTGTTCAAAACCAGAGAACGATTGCAGTTTCCTAATGAACTGTCCCCAACTTAGGAAACTTACACTGAAAGATTCCAAGATAAAAACGTTGCAAGAATTCCTGGCAATTGTTTTGAGAAACGAGAATCCTTCGGTCGTGAATTCCGTTCAGGATCACTTGGAAGAAATTCACCTTGACGGGAGAGTCAATGAAGTAATTACGAACCCCAAAACGCTTGAAACTTTGAATCGGATTTTTCCTCACATTTCCCGGTTGGCGATTGCACCGATCCCTCCGGGTGGATCTTGGGACGAAGGCATCCGCCACTGGTTTCAAAACTCCTTCACTTTCATTTCACAAATGAAACATTTAAAAAGTTTAACCCTTGACTTTAGCGAATGGAAATGCAGGGGATTGGCTGTGGACTTGAATGAAACATTTGCCAAGCTCAAGGATACACCGAGTAAGTATATAATCCATTATGACCTTTGACCTTTGCTCTACGAATATTTTGATTAATGAACATTGAATTTATAATAAAGATTGTTAAATTCAATGAGGTTATTAGTATTATTATTAAGCAGCAATATAGATAGTTTATGAGAATGATCTGAATGTCTGTCCTTCTGTCTGTCTGTTATTCCGATATCTTCTGAATGGTTTCAACTAGCGTCTTATTTATTATATTAATTTTAGACCCCCATAGCTTGGATTAGTTTTTGGAGATGGGCCCTGTAGGACCATCCTAAAGGTCACAATAGAAAGGTCAACTTTCTCACCCAATGTTTAAGATAGGGGACATGTTTCATAATTTGGCACTTCTCCACTACCGATTTTTACTACTTTCAATGACACTTATTGGGTCTCCCATGTGACCTCAAAAAGCCCCTATATAACCCCCAAATAAATTATTTGAGACTCCATCGCTACTTGATTCTACCACTTTTTACAATGTTTTTTATTTGTTTGTTTGGGTATGTTTTTAGGTTTGGTGCATCTTACCCTTGAAGGATTCGGTGCGAACACTTTTAAGGCAAATTTGATCGCATCTTCACTTCTGGCTCTTCTTGGGGCTCCAAGTCTCCATCGAATTACCTTCCGATGTCTTCAGGTATGAATTAATGTACTTCGTGGTTTATTGACTGAAATTGAGTCGCAGAAATTCTTGGATTGTTTAAAAATTAAATGGTTTTAATTTAAAATAGTTCGCTTTTTAAAATTAAGATTGCTTAATTGCTTAATTTATTGTGTATTTTCAGGTTAAAAAGGATAAGAATTTGAAGATGAAGATTCCACAGATGATAAATGATTTCGGAAAAAGTGGCATTCTATTCGAGAATATAGAAAATAACTAGTCCTGTGTGACTTCGTTTTGGTGTGATGCATTTTTTCTTTGAGATCACCTTTACCTTTTTTTAATTCCTTAAGTGCAATTTAAAAATTAATAATAACTCAACGTTTTAAATTATATGTCATTAAGATAGAAAGTTGTAGGTTAAATACTTCTAAAAAAATTAAAACTTGAAAATAGTAATTATATACTTTGTAGCCGTTTGGTTCCTGTTTAGCTTCTAGATTTCAAAAGTGTCCAGGTGTGCATGCGGATATTTATTGCACCTGCTGCTTCCGCTTAAATCGAAAATATTGTATTTAGATTAATTAAAGTCTCCTTTGTAGTTTGATATATACTACTTTGAAATAGTATTATTTGCGATCTTAATCTAATCTGTGATATTCGGGTTGCTCCTTTATTATATTAAATGTAAAGTGAAAAATTAAAAATGTGTTTTTGCACTTATTTAATTACAAACGTATTTGCATACAATAATCGATCCCCATCTTAATTTATTGTGCGAATCCTTACGAATATTCTCATAAATATTGTTTTACTATACACAATAATACTTCATGGTTGTTTCAATCACAATGGAAAGTATGAAATTTGTATTGTAAGAAATCTATACGTTATCGGAAATATAATAAAATAATTTTGCATGTTTCTACTTCAAATTTCAATCATAAAACGAATTTACTATTGTTAGAATGAAAGAACTTGAAACCCGAATTTTTTCGAAACAGAATTGGCATTTTAGTTCCTGAATTTTTTCAACCTTCTTGTCGTACTCAGACAATAATTTTCAAATAAAAATATACACTTATATAGATTAAAAATATACATTATAGGGTATTAAGTAATTTCATATTATGCATTAACTAATAATAATAGATAATTTTAATTTCAAAACTGGGTTACACAATCCGACTTTGAATTTAAATTCTAAATTAATTTCCCCAATTATTTACACAATCAACAATCTACCTATACAGCGTAAATGTATCCATCACCTTGCTGATTTCCCAAAGTACCTCAACCACACAATTTATTAATTTAAATTTATTAGAGAGAATAATCGATCG
>JAQFYJ010000469.1:0-13155 GCA_034694685.1 Isotoma anglicana | reverse complement strand
AGGAGCTATAGATTTATTATTTCAAAGCACTAGAAAATAAATCACAATACAAATATACTCCTTAAATCCAAAGAACTTAATTACTACGAATGTTACAATTTAAGAGAGACTCCGTTCTCGTCCCAATCCAAGTGAACACTGATTCTTTTTTCTTTATCAAATATTTTATCTAAGTATTTCTGTAAGTAATTTTCACTTATTTTCCGGGTATATATTTTACTAAATATTTTCTTAATATTTTACTACATATTTTCTTAATATTTTACTACATATTTTCTTAATATTTTACTACATATTTTCTTAATATTTTACAAGATATTTTACTTCATATTTTACTTCGTATTTTACTTCGTATTTTCTATATATTTTGCTAAATATTTTCTAGATATTTTACTAGATATTTTCTAAGCAAGGGAGATCTTAACTACTCGAATTACAAAACAGGACTGCCCTGATTATTAACATTGTACATTAATATATTAAATCATTCTACTTCTACATATTTTACTTCTTAATATTTTAGTACATATTTTCTAGTTAGGGTCTAGAGCAAGTGTACTACGTTTGAAGTCGATATCTGAAACGGTTCGGTAGTTATCGCCTTTACGGACGGGCTAACAGAGTACCGGACTAACAGACACGATGAGCGTTCACATAAAGTATCTGACGATACTTATTAAATAAGGATAGTATTTGGGACTTTTTACATATCGATGGTTTCAAAAGATAGGTCAACGAGGCTTAGGATGTGGACGTATTACATAAAAACAAAGCGAATGGAGGGCACTTGTTTTTGCATATTTTTTCATATTTTGGACGATAAAAGCCTTTTTGCATGCATATTACAACGAAAATTGCCCAGTTTTGCTACATTTTCGCTTCAAATTTGGCTATTTTTATGACATTTTTCCCATAAATGAATTTTTTGTGGTAAAATTTTACAATTTAGCATAAATTTGACATTGCAAACTATATAATTTTCAGATTTAATATTTGCATTCGTATAATTGCATTTATTAATGCATATAATCCGATCCTTGTTAATAAATGTTCAGATGTATACCTAATTAGCTGATGAAGTCAGATAAAGTTGTTGCAAAATGACTATAGTGGGCGCAGAGAGAAAGTTCCCGGTGCGGGCGGAGCCTATTCCTTATAGCGGGAATACCTATCCATGTATTAGGCTCCACCCGCACCGGGAACTTTCTCTATGCGCCCACTATAGATAGCATTGAAATCGTCAATATATGTAACAAACGTGGACTTGTTATTTTTCTGTTTAGGGCGATCAATGGCGTACCTGGTATAGAATTGTGGATCAAATCAATTTGAGAAGAATCTAACAAACTTTGCAATCTAAAGCACATTGTACCCTAAGTCAAGAGATATGTCAAATGTACTTAAAAGGTTAAAGTTTTAATGTACTGCAGAACGATATAAGAAACAGATATATTATTTGCAAGTATAATATACTGGGTTTGTATTTACTTCTGTAATGTTTGACAAAGTTAAATATTGAAATCTTCATAATAAACAAAATATTTCTACTTGTCGTTTTTCTTGTGGATACGAGTGGATATTTGTATTACTATGTAACCCATAACCGGCAATTTGCTATTAAATTAAATTGGCACATTTAAATTTGATTCCAAAGCTATATCAAGAAATAATCTGGGTGGACACATCATTTATATTTCCTAAAACCTTCTAGGTGTATTTTATAGTGTTACTTAATATAGGCATAATTATATTATGTTTTCATTTTATCCATTTGGTTTCATATGCATTATGTGATACATTTTCTCTACGATTGCAAAAATTACTGGAAAGCCTGTGCTGTCTGCTTTTAAACTTCAAGTTACCATGAGAAATCGGAATAAGCATGAAAAGAATCGTTTTAAAAATTCAGTTCAGCCGCCAACTACAGTACCGGAAGAATTGATACTGGCCCAGGTTTTCTGAAAGACTTTTCACTGTTGTTTTAAAAAATTGAAGGAGCTTTAAAAAATTGTTTTAAATTCAGATTTTATAAATATTAAAACAGATGGGCTAAATAAGACAATTAACATGTGTAGTCAATGAAATCTCCGGAAATTGAAAACTTAAAAACAGATATGAAATTAAATGACTTGACAAGTTTTATATGATAAACCAATTTAATGTCCCCTATCCTATTTATTTTCAGTGTTTTGACTCTGATGGAGGTTTTCTGATATACAGCGAATACATGGGAACGTGTTGCACTATGCCCCATCCCGCGCATTTTCCCTATTCTACACCATGTATATCAGAAAACCTCCATCAGAGTCAAAACACTGAAAAGAAATAGGATAGGGGACATTATTGAAAGTTAATTTCATTCGAAACAATTTTAGTAGCTTAATGCCAGTGGTTACAAATCAGCTTTATTGTGGAATGATTAGAATTCGGTTGATGACTTATAATGCAGAAAATTATTGATCCCAATTCTGATAGTTGCCTCCGTTGCAGTTAATCGCGTAAACTTTGCCCTCTCCATTGCTGTCCAGGCAGTATTCTGTACGGCGATTTCGGAGCGTAGCACCATTTGTATTCCACTTCTGGTAATTTCCGCCATTACAGCCCAAAGTGTAAACCTTTCCATCGTCATTGCTGTCCAAGCAATTTCCAGTTGCAACGTTTCGTACGGTTCCATCCCCCATAAATTCCCAGTTTTGATAATTGCCACCGTTGCATGCAATTACATAAGCCTCGCCATTTCCATTACTGTCGAGACATTGGCCTGTTGAACGATTGATCAATCGTCGTGCCGCCGCAGATGTTGGCATTAATGTTGCAACAATCAAAATCATTGCAACATTAAGTACCTTATGTTGGTTCATTTTAAAGTTGTTTGGTTTTGGAGGGTTAATGAGACTGTTTAAAAATAAGAAACAAAATTGGTTTGTATTGACACACTCGTTAAAAAAATTATTTTGTGGTACATTGTTTAAAAAAATTAATATGTGTATGAAATAGAAGCAAAAATACAGAGTAATTTTCAAACATTGTATTGCCGTGATTTTGAAATTTTGTAAAAAAGAAGTCTTATTGAAATTTTGTAAAAAAGAAGTCGTATTGACATTTTGTAAAAAAGAAGTCGTATTGAAATTTTGTAAAAAAGAAGTCGTATTGAAATTTTGTAAAAAAGAAGTATTGAAATTTTGTAAAAAAGAAGTATTGAAATTTTGTAAAAAAGAAGTATTGAAATTTTGTAAAAAAGAAGCCGTATTGAAATTTTGTAAAAAAGAAGTGTTAAATTTATGGGTAGTATAAAATTGGATGAAGATTTATTGCCTAAAATTCCTATTTACCTTTAATAATGAAGTACGAATGAAATTTTCTATAATTTGAGTTTGTAGTTCCGTTAATGCGAAATGATTTCTGAATGATATTCCACTAGGACGGTTCCTTTTTATATTTTTGCTAATCCAAATTGTTCATAAAGTCATTTTTTCTATCAAGGAAATGCAAATAGTACATTTTAAATGGATTTACGCAACGATTTGATTGTTGATCGGATTGTAATATTAAACAACAATTGGTTTTCCAGGAATTTGGTTAATATACATAAATATTTGAAATTTTTGTTTATGTACATTTTATCATACTCAAAATGCGTCCCACGCAGGCTACAATTATGTAAATATAAATAGCATTTATTTCAATTCTATCCCTGTTCGAACCCCAAGTCTTGTGATATAATTGTGTCTAGATACAAACAGCGCGTCAAAAGCACAGCTGAATACAACCGTCCCAATATACGAATATTTATTTCCCAAATGTGTTCATCCAGATTGAATTAGTTGTAATAGATTTCTGAATACTTGGTACAAATGATGTTTGATTGGACAAAGGATTTGCATAATTGGGACAATCTAAGCCCTTAATATCGTAATCCTCCGATTATTAAATCAGCAAATTTCAACTTTATTGTGAAAACACATATCACTGTCATATTTAAGAGTAATGTATTGTGCATTGTGACAATTGTATAATGAGAACTGTTTTTTACTTGGTTGAAACAAAATTGGTTTGTATTGACACACTCGTTAAAAAATTATTTAGTGGTACATTGTTTAAAAAGATTAATATGTGTATGAAATAGTAGCAACAATAGAGATTAATTTTCAAAAACTGTATTGCCGTGATTTTGAAATTTTGTAAAAAAGAAGTTGTATTTAAATTTATGGGTAGTATAAAATTGGATGAAGATTTATTGCCCAAAATTCCCATTTACCTTTAATAATGAAGTACGAATGAAATTTTTTATAATTTGAGTTCATAGTTCCGTTAATGCGAAATGATTTCTGAATGATATTGATACGATTGTGTTAACGCTCTCTGAAATCTAGAACCCGATCAGCACGATCGGGCCAATACCCAAGTTTACCTATATTTATGCAGGAGTACCGTTTCATATAAATTATCATTATAATAATCATAGTATTAACACTTCATTATTTAATTTTAAATTGCCGTACATAAAGTAAGCTTATATTTGCCATTCACCATTGCTGAACTCATCAACTCCCTTCCCTATCAAAATTTATCTGTATCGACCTTGTCAATGGCAATCAAAATTTATAAATGATAAAATGTGTGGTTCTCAAAGAAAGTGACGTTTGTATGGGAAAGCAATGTTTTAAAATTATGATTTAAACTAAATGTGGCACGTTACAAAATTGAATGTACACCCAAGGATAGAATTACAAAAATAAAACCTTTTTGACAATTAATTCTAAAAATATAGAAAAAGTTTTCCCAGTTTGTGCTGGCAGTCACAGTTAGTTGGTCTACGATAAGGTCACAAGATGAGCAGGTCAAAAGCGAAATTTATAATATTGTATATTTCGATAGTCCTTCAGCAGAATGTGTAAATGAGATAAGCCTCTTCTAATGGTTTACGATGATTTCTAAGGTCAGTATAAGAGGTCAAATTTTTAATGTCGTATATTTAAGTGTGTCAAAATGTCAAAATATGTTTTACAGTTAACAGTTGTTTGAGAGTGTGTAAATCATATACAAATAAAACCTAAGCCTTTCGCTACTTGGTTACACCCTGTCTGCAATGGTTTATTAAAAATGCGCGGAGACCAAAGAAAGGTTGAAAATATTGAGCATGATATTGTTTTCTGCTAGTGACGATACCTCCTTTGGCAGGGTTAATATGGGATGCGACATGCGACTCTTAAACTTAAAGTATAGAGAAAAGGAGAACCCACTTTACAATTATATTGAAGAATTTATAAAGCAGTTAATCTAAAAATCATTTATATCGCCCATTCTATGTTATTCACATATTCATTTCAAACATCATATATTATGATATCCTTGAGTAATTAATTGCACACCGACAATGACAGATAATATATGTGAAAAATGTGAACGCCTGGTAGATGCGCAATTTAAGTATAGATCAGCTGTGTTTAAATTGTTATTTTAAAGAAGCGGAATCTAAAGTGATATGTATAATTTATATATTTAAGTGATACGGAATTTCATTTTATTGTAAAACTTATATTCAATTTTTTATTCAATAAAATGAGACAACACAGAGTAAAATTTTAACACTGAATAATAAATAGAAATAGGGTTCATCAGTTAAATTGCCATTTATATCATCAAGGTAATTTTGGAAGCTTGAGATGAAAAGAACATCAATAATGAATGCTTTTAATACGGGGAAGCTGCTAAATCCATAAGTTCAAACTTAAAATATTTTTGTCCTTCCTCTCATGAACAATTTTAAGGAAATTGTGGTTAGTTCCAAAAAAGATCAGTATGCATTAACTGTCTTATCTAACAGGTAAAGTTAAATGTAAAATATAAGGGGCTTACTTAACCGAACTTAATCAGAATATCAGAAACATGCTATTTATTTTTGCATCTTTTACTTAACAGGTGACAGGTATTTAACACACAATCATTTCATGCAATGTTTTATAACTCTCGGACTGTATTTTAATTTACATAATCTAATATAGTATTAAACAATAACAATTCATATGAACACTTATCTTGGTTTATGATTGTGGCCTAAGCTAGTCCTTTAAGCCAACGATAACCTGTTTACAAGTGAGAGAAATTCCCCAAATTATTTACTGATTTGTATAAATAGAAAATAACTGAACTTTAAATATCAGTTTTTCAGGTCCTTCGTTGTTATTCCTTTGTCTTTCTTTTTGGATGTTTCACTGATCATGAAGCTAATATTATTTATATTTCTAGTGTACAATTGTTACACAGAAATTAAAGCCGATATAGACTGGGCTGCAATTGATTCAAAAGTGAATTCATATTTGACAAGAAACAGAGTTCCGGGATTGGCTCTTTCAATCGTCAATTCTACAAGTAATGTGGAATTGTACGGAAAAGGATATGGATTGATGGACATTGAGACAAATAGTCCAACTACAAATAAAACTTTGTTTTTCATAGCTTCCATATCTAAGGTAAGCAACTTGAAAGAACTCACTCTTGTTCTTGTTACATTTAAAGTTGATAAATTTAATGGATTTTAACCTGAAATATTTCTTCTTGTATTAAAGAGTTTCACTGCAGCAGTGACAAGTAGATTTTTATCCGAACGATTTCCAAATTTGGGTAGAAATGTACTCGATACTCCAATATCAGTTCTTTCGCCACAATATAACCTAACATTAATTGACAGGTATGCATTTCAAATTAATTTGTATTCTGAGTATTCAAGAATTTATTTGATAAACTCTTGCATTATTAGGTATCGATCAGAACATGTGACATTCAGGGATCTTCTGTCTCACAGAGTTTGTGTAGGTTCTTCAGGATTTGGAGCTCCATCCGGTGTCTACAAATCCCGCAGTGAAATTATTTAGTAAGACAATTAATTCGTTTGAATTCTTCTCTTAAATACCTTATTAGAATTTATAACTCCGTTAATATCATGTATATTTAAGTCGAATGAGATACATGCCTGAGATTTGTGGCTATCGATCTGGATTTCAATACAGCAACCAAATGTTCATTTTGGCTGGAGACATTGTGTCCCATATTGCTGGAGTTCCTTTTGAATCACTTGTACAAGACTTGTTAGACGATTTAGGTATGACTGATACTTTAATTGTGAATAACTCAGATGATTACGAACAAATACCGAATATGTCCCGTGGATATTACTTAAGAGAAGATGGAGTTCTTACAAAGATGAATGCTTCGACTTACAAGTTTGTTACATTTATTAAATAAATTTACAATGTAAAAACAATTTGACTATACATTTGTGTAAATATCATAGCACTCACTTTGGAGCTGCAGCAGGTGGAATAATTTCCACAGCTGAAGACATGGGAAAGTATTTAGCATTTCATTTGACCAAAGGAAATATCAATAAAGAACATGTATTGTCCGAGGTATCTTGATGTCATTATTGTTAAGTAATTTTATGAATCATACTTGCATTAATTAGATTGGCTTAATTGAATATTTTACGAGGATGTGATAGAATGGCTGTATGAAACTTCAAATCACATGGATTTCAAAGGGCGCAACCCAGAAGATCCAAACGAAAGTGTGTTATACAGAAATTACGGCTACGGTCTGGGATTGAACTTGGGAGTAACGAGAGATGGATATCGTGAAATTGGGCATGGTGGAGATCTCTCCCCTTTCACGAGCCAATTAACATTTTTGCCTGCATTTGGCTATGGCTTATTTATAGGAACAAACGGTCCTGGAAATCCTCCTATTTTAGATGGATATCTGCAATTACAAGATGAAATATTCGATATCCTACGAGGTACAACGAATCAAGATTATGAGACAAAGCTTCCAATGACGCATGAAGACACTAAAACAAAATTACCCCAACCAGAAGTTAACATTAAATCTGTGCATCAAAGAATTGATCCCGAAAGTCTTGTAGGAACATTTGGACATCCAGTTGAAGGTTAGTTTCGTTTACTAAATGGGTAGCTAAATTATAATTTTTAATTAGCTAGCTAACGAGTATTTATTAAACATATTTTTATTGTATAGGGGACATACAAATTCTTTGGAATGGAACTAATTTACTATTAGAATATGGAAATTTTGGAGAAGGCTACCTTACGGAAGTAGAAGCTGAAAGCAACGTCTACCAATTAACACTAACTGGAGAGCTTTTGTCAATGTTGTTGGCTTCAACAGGAGGATATCCGCCTCCAGATATTTTCATTACTTTTGATGAACCAGATACTCTTGAGTATCAATTTCTCTCCACTAAAATTCGATATAACAGAGATGCCATGATAGAAACTTACCCTGAAATTCCCTGGGAGCAAGGATCATGTTAATCCCAAATTTATGGCTTATATCCTAGAAGTTGTTGTATATATTAAATACAACTTAAAGGGAATTTATTTTTAACCTGAAAATTAATATAATGTGTAAAATTCTATACTGAAATATTTAGGACAGTTAATTCATATTCATCTCACCCAATAGTAACAATATTTTCATGTACTCAAATATCCCAAAGTCACAGAATATCATAAATCTTTCAATCTAATCCTTTTGCACTGAAATGTATTAAATCATTTAATCTCTCTTAATTAATCCGTATCAAGTGATCACTCAACATGTCACAAAAGATAATTTGAGACAATGCAATCTGCGCAACATAAATCCAGCCATATTAAACTTAAAAATCCACTGACTCCATTGGGAAATCCAAAGTGGGTTTTCCACTACGTTTGTCTACTTTGTACACTTAATCAGACTTAAAAACTCTCTCCAGTTTTTCTCAACTATTCCAAAATATCTAGAAAAATCCCTTCTTACCCTTCGTGGCGTTTTTGTATATTTTTGTTTTTGTTTTGTGGTCAATAACAATGAATTAAACTAAAGCACAATTGTATCAGTTGAGATTCATAAAAATGTAACGCCTAATAAACTGTATGTAATTACGTTTGTTGTTTACGTTCTATTAATTGGAATTGTAGCGTTATTGGACTATTTAAAAATATTGACGGGGTAAGACAATTTCTGCTGTTGACCACTTTTTAGATGTTAACTTCTGCTGTTGATCACTTTTTAGATGTAAACTTCTGCTGTTGACCACTTTTTAGGTGTTGACTTCTGCGTCTTCAACGACGCAATTTTGATAGTTTTTGCACCTACTATTCAAGTGTTAAGTCAATTCGTCTGCATTCGATTCCATGGGACAATACCTATGCCTGGTTTTATCATTTGTAAAGGTATTGATTTAGATTTACCACAGAATAGAGATCCGTCCCGTTGGAACCTAGAAAACGCATCTCAATACAACCGGCGGTTCCTTATGGGTAACATGAGTAGGTGCATGTTACCATAAGAGCCACAATTTAACGTTAGACGAGTCTTCTTGTACGATTTCTCTTCAGTATTGATTTACACCATTGCTTCTCATGTTTTTTTGAGGTCGGAAAAGCTTTTACAGAAATTTAGATCAGTTTCACCCTCAGTTAATTTAAGTTGGAAAACATTGCTTTTCAAAAGAGTTGCGTCTTGTTCGGGCTTAAAAATAAGATTTGGGAACAACTTCTTGGATAGGAAGACTCTATTGGTGCTTCAAGATTTTTGCATAAGTCAAACAGCGTCTTTACTTATGATATCTTCGTAATTCTTTAATACCGTTTGATATAAATGTAATAAAACCTTACTATTTCATTGTAAATTTTCGTACATAAAATAAACTTATATTTGTCATGGATGAACTCATCAACTCCCTTTTCTATTCTCCTGACTTCTGCCCAATCTCAAAAAAATTACTAACCTGTAAATTTAATGGTTTCCATTTCAAAGCCAAGTCGAATCATTTCATAAAAATATTAGTTCATTTTCTTTATAAAAATTATTTAAGAATAAGGTGAATGTGTGGGACCACCAGATCAGATTGAAATAATAACATTTTAGTAATTGATCTGAAGGTTAGTTCTGTCTGGGGCTGTCCACTCTTTCATGGGAGCGCCCAAATATACAACCACTTTCCTTAGAACATTTTCATTTATAAAATGTCAATACTTTCCATTGTTAATCCAAACTCGGAGTCCATTGGATTAACCTGTGAACATGAATAAATGTATAAATAAATTTTGAGATCCTGAGATATTTCTAACTCTGGAAAATGGAAATACCGAACCACCTCACACTTGACAAGTATCAGTATTAGCGATTCCGATCTAGAAATTAAGATGAGGAAAAAAGCGTTAAACCATTAAAAATGTGAACCTACTATAATAGGTTAGTCATTCAGTCGGGGTCAATCTACCGTCACTCGAAAGACAGACCTACAACCCGCAACTGTTAGGGATAGAGAATTGATTTTTATTTTAAAATTATTTCGGGTCGAGTAGTAAGGCAGCGAAGGTTGTAAATTCTAAAATTTTTATTTCTTCTCATAAAGCTCAATTTGTAGTTTTCAAAAGGCTTTCAAACTTTGAAGGAAAATAGTTTATCAGCATTGGAGTTTTAAACATGGTGAAAAATGTAATTGTATATTGTATACAAAAAAATTAAGGCCTTTATCAAAAATCGTAGACCTATCATGATTTAGTGGAGCCATTTTTTTACTTAATGGTAACAATTTGTATGTTGCAGTTTGTATGTAATTTGTATGTTGTGTGGAAACCAAATCAAATATAAAGATAGTGGTCGGCGTGATTCAATCCTGAATCGAATTTTTGCAATTGGATTCATTAAAAATTTGGATAGCATCAAAGTTGAATTGAATCGTACGATCCAATTAAAAATTCGGATTAGATTGAATCGGCGATTTAGCACCGTAATTTTTTGATGTGTGATTTTGAATTAGGTTATTCTTAAACTACCTGCCAAAAATATGCAAAAAATATCCCAAAAGAACTGTAATAAACATGATGAAATTATTAAAACAGTTAATTTACATTATTTAAAGGTCTTTAGAAAGTTCAAAGATTTGTCAATCATTCTAAATTAGTGTGAAATGTACCGTTACATTGCCATTTCCAAAAATGACATTGAATCCCGATTCAACCAATAATCCAATTCCGGAGAAAAGACTTTAGTTGAAATAACACGAAGTGTAAGCTTGTTAAGTAGCGAAAGCTACCTTATGAAAATGGTCTGTCTGTCCGTCCGTCTGTCTGTCGCCAATTTATCTCAGGAACCAATTGACATATTGACATCCGGTTTTTTGCGTTGGATTCAGTATTTTTCAAGGACCTGGGGGATTGAAATACAGCGCCCTACGACGAAGCGCCCTGGTCGCGCTTATGTGCGCCCCGAGGCGCAACATTCATAAAAATCATGTGAAACATGTTTTTATATCTAAAATTATCACAATTTCAGTGGTGATGACCGTTTTTGTTTTACAAGGTCAGGAAGGTCACAAAATGAGGTCAAAGTTCAAAAAAGGTCAAATTTCAAGTTTTATATGTAACTATAGCTCTTAAAGAGGAGATTTAAATCAGATAGGACACTTATGGTGTACAATGACCTCTAAGGTCACAAAAGGTCAAAAAGGTCAAATTTCAAGTTTTGTGTTTTTCGATAGGTTTTTAATGGTAAATCAAAATGGAATGTTTTAAGGTTTTAAATTACGTTTTTAAATGTTTTAATGTTTCAAAATGTTCTACCGAAATACAATTAAACGTTTTAAACGTATGGCTTTGGCTACTTGGTTACACCCGTTTGATATGGTTTATTTAATTCTTTTGATGGCGTTTCCTCATCTAGAATCTTTATCCCTTCAGAGATTTTGTATGTTTTCCATAGGATTACTCCTATGCCTGGCCTTACAATTTCCGCATTAATGCCTATTGATGCATCATTGTTAAATTGATTTGTACAGTTATTGCTTCATGTTGTGTTGAGATCGGAAAAGCTTTTGCGGAAGTTGACGTCAGCTTCAGGCACAGATTATGATAGCACACTAGCAGGAATACATTAATTTTCAAATGAATTGCGATTTGCGACTTAAAAAGAAAGCCAAATATGGTAACAATTTTTGGATAGAAAGATTTCATTGGTCATTCAGGAGTTTTAAGTCAGCGTATCTGTTAATGATATCTTCGTTATTTTTAAATTGGCATTTATGCGAACAACTCTTTATAAAGAAATTAAAATTATTAAGAAATTATTAGATTTTATACAATACAATTTAGCTTGCAAAACGTTTATTCAATGAGTTTCCAGCATTTTATTGTGACTAGTTTGAAACAGTTAATGTAGCAAGGTTCCAATCCACGTTCTTTTCTCTATCGGTACTGGCTAGTATATTTCAATTTAGTCAGTTTAACTGGCAGTAGCGTCGAAAAAATAAAGTGTTTTGAAACAGAGATGTACTCGAAATTAAGTTAACAGTGTAATAATATAGAGAGGGGATTATACTATAATAACATTTTTAGTTAGAGTTCTGTAAGCACACCGAATAAGTTTATTTATTTGTTGAAACATTTGTTAATTATAACTTGTGAACATTCCTCAAATTAATCATACTGTTCAGTATCAGTTATTCTATTTGGAAGATTAAAAAAAATATTTCAGCTAAATATTGAAACAAACCACTATAGACCTCAAAACTTCCAATGTCTGATGTTTCTAACTTTTATCTGGGTTTCACTCATTTCTTTACTCTCAACCTAATTCCACTAGTCATTTGAACTAGTCATATTCATATTAACTAAAGCAACAACACAACATATAATTTTTCATCGAAAAACTTTTTATTAAAGGTCAATAAACCGTAGTTTTAATATTGATATGTTAAAGGTTATAAATAACAAATATAATATAATTGTTATCTTTAAGCCATGTCATGTCTGCACACCGAATTTCTTGGAAATTTTTTTGCCTAAATATACATATAATTGCGATTAAATAAACTTCTGTAACGAGGAAAAAAAGTATGATGTCAATGCAAGGCATTCTGTTAATCTGTATGCATTCACATTAAATATGCAATTACCTATCATTAGACCCAATGGGTCTAACTAATTTATAATGGGTCTGACCCATTATAAATTCGTTTTTAATAAAAAGCTATAAAAAATAAAGCACAAAGTTTATCGTAAAATAAAAAAATATGTGAGCAAGTAATGAGTAAGCACACAATACTTTAATACATCATCCACTGATTATTTGTTAAGATATGGCAAATTA
>JAQFYJ010000468.1:0-13170 GCA_034694685.1 Isotoma anglicana | reverse complement strand
GGAATTATTGATCAACTTGACAAATTAGGTTTCAACCTGCAAAAAGCAAGCTACGCTCAATCGGGAGATAGGAGCTATTATACGCTTCGGGTTTTGTAAAGTAAAAAATACTCGTATAAGGTCGCAAAGTGACAGGAATGGTATTCAAATCAATATTCTTACTGACACCCTTCCGAATTACATTGTGTTTCCAATTTCAATTGCATGTGCATCACTAATTTTGTTGAGTAAAATATTTTGCCGGAAAGTACCGCTCTGATGTGTAGCATGTTACTGAAAATCGACAAAAACTACAAGCTAAAAGAACCACAGAAGTACAACATTATCAGACTTTATTTGCATCGACAACCACAAAATAAACTACCCATTCAGAAACAAGTTCTAAAAAAGTACATCAAAGATTCAATGTTGCATTAAGGCATTTCGTAGCATGTTTTCGAAAAGCGTTTCTGCTATTTGCTTTTTCTATCCTATAAATGCTGGGCAAAAGAAGAAATACAATTTTAGCGATTTTCTCTGAGGCATCACTTCACATCACAGTTGTATCTGTGTATCTCTTCTTAGTTAGGTGCAAGCTTGGTTGTAGTTGGCTCCGGTCTCTAAAACTTGGAACGGAAAGGTTGAACTCCAGTCCAGTAATGTAAATGCTACTGCCGACCATGAATGCGGAGAGAATTTAGATGATTCCAGCCTTCCAAACTAGAAGACTAGAACCAAGCTATTTGTGATATCGTGGCTCCTGATGTAGTAAAAAATATTTTTTTCCCCTTACAAATCTTATTTCATATTTTACTCTATAACCTCGTCAAATGCCATGGTAGACGCAGAATTGAACGAAATCCTTTGGAAATTACTTTCCTGGCATTTTGTGCAACTTTTTTCTTCATTCATTCGTTTTCTGGTTGGAAAGCTTTTTTTTGTGCTTGCACACGGTGATAAAGTGATATGTAAGAAATATGATGCATACTACTTTTCCCCTCATTCTCGGATTCGTACACAGGAAGAGGGAAGGTATTCTTTATTGCGATTGCAGAGAAGTATAAAAAATCTTACGATATAATAATAGCCTACTACTACATATAACATGTAATTTTCTTAAGAGTGGCGGAGCCACGGGAAATTACACGAATAAACCGCTTCAAGGCGAGACTTTTTACTTTATAGTTGAACTCGACTGAATTGTGATGTAACAAACTGCTTAATTTTTGGTCTATAATCTGATAGGTGTTGTATGCACTATGTTGTTGCTTTCTCCGAGACTAAATAAACGTACTTGATGCTGCTACTGGACTTTTATGGTAAGCATGATACAAACTATTTAGCAAGTATGTTTTATACAACCGTAGCTTCTGTAATCCGAGTAAATCTTGATCTTGAGTACTTTTATTAAATTCTTTACTTTAAATGTCAACCCAAGTCTTGGACGTCATTTAATGTATCATAAATCCCAATCCCATTTCGCATCACTTCTAATATGAAGCTCGTGTTTAATCCCATAACTTATAAAACTTTAGAAGAACATTTAAAGGTACAAAAAATATTAAGACATTTGAAATTAAGAAAAAGAAAATTAACAATTAAAAATATATCGTCAGTATTGCTTATTCCCCATAAAACATCTTTAATACTGGCCGAAGCGATTATATTTAGAAATCAATATCTTCGTCGAAATTTTTCATACTATTTAGTTTATGCCCTTGAACACCCCATCTATTACTGAATTTTTATTCAATACACTATCCAGAGTAGTATCATGATCAAAGAAAATTCTAACGTGGCGTAGTACAACGTTTTTACATATCAAAATCATCCATTAAACCATTATCATAATCACATAATAATATTATATTTATCCATCCTTGAAAATGTATCTATCTACATATTTTATATATATGGGAGAAGCAAGGCAGACAGACAACTCGTTTCCTGTAATAGGAAGGAGATCAACATTCACGTACAATTGATTCGAAGGGGGTGGTGCCCTGTTACAGATATTATTAATACCATTATAGAAAAGTAGGTAGGGTTCAATATGGAAACTATGGAAACGAAGTAGCAAGACCTATCTGCTCTAGTGTAGTGTCAAGTGTATTTCTATAAGTATACTGAACCATAAAGTTGGACTTTCACTCGAATTTCTCCTTTCTCTTTCCTTCTCGAGCATTTCACAGATTGCCTGATTTCCCAATTCTTCTTCTCATGAGGGTTTCCGATCCACTCTTCTCTCTGTATGATGCTTTTTCTTTTTCACCCTAACTATTGCTCCAAGTAGGCTCCTTGTATCTACAAAGTAAGAATAGACAATGTGGTGAATGAGCAAGTGTAACGGTGAAAGTAGAATGAAGTTTATGAATGTATGTGTATGTGCCTGCATGGGATTTCTCGTTTATTTCACTTTCTTTTGCAGCTGCTCAATGGGACTTTCCCTGGGTTGAGAAGAGACCCAGACCCTCATTGCCATCCAAGTCTGCTTTCCTTCTATAGTCTACTAACAATGTATTTTCGTACATAACGAAACTGCTTTCCCTCTTGTACTTGGCATTTCATTCGTATTCGTATAAAAAGAAAGATGATTTCACTGTTTCGGTAGCAGTATCAAGTGAAGTCTCAGCAGGCCAGGGTTGAGCAAACAACTTCTGAAGACTTATTTAAAAACTTACTTCATTGGCTGAGTAATCACAAGTATTTTTAGAAACTTCGTAACTCCTGAAATGTATCAAGTATTTCGAGACAAATTTATTTATTCATAAAATGAATACTGCACAACTACAATTTTTAAAAACGGCAACGTTATCTTTTAGTTAGTATAAAAACATAAATCTAAAATTATTAATGCATGTCTGATAAAGTGACTCCACGTTATTAAACTGAGCAGTGATATCATTTTTCAACAAGGTCTATTTTATGACTTGTAAAAAGGTACGTTAAACAATTAAAAGCTTTCAAGATAATAATAGCAAATTGCTCAAGGTGTTTACTGTCAAAATTTTGTTGGATTTAGTTTAAGTTATCATAAAGCTGTGGTTATGACGGAAAATTATACAATATCAATACGATGATAGTATTTTCCCGTAATCAAAATTTCTAGTAATATTTTTGCTAGAAAAGTAATTGATATTCTAATAGATGTACTTCAGGCAAAAGCCAGACAAAACATAAATAACTAACTAACCCACTCACGTACTTTATAGAATTTCAAACTGTATTCTTTTTACGTTAGGTCCACCGTTCTAGAATTAATGAACAATGTCAAATGTTATAACCAGGAGAAAAGTTGTCTCACATCACAACTCCTCGTTTAGTATTCCATGTTCATTTTATAAAACACAAAAGATGTATAGGAATTGAGACTCCTTGTCTCAATTTTATTTGCATAAATAATTGTCTCGAGTTTCTCTTTCTGTTCTCTTTATTCAAGATGAAAAAGAGATATAAAAAACTGGAAATAACAATGGGCAACTTTCCCTTCCGAATTCGACGAAATGGGCCTACTTTCATGAAGAAGAAGCAAGTGATTTCCATGTTTGCCCTTCTGGGTGTAGGCATTCTTGCATGTGTCTTTTGCTATGCAACATACTTCCCTGGAGTGATGTGGATTACACCACCACCGAGTATGTCAACTTCTTCGAGTGGTAGTAATCGTGTTCTGCATGAGAGAAAGACTGGATTAGAGGAGAAGCAACCTCCTTCCGGATCTTTCAAACTCAAGGACTTTTGGAAATTCTGGAGTTCTTATTCTTCTTCACAAGAGATGAATGAGTCCGGAAAGTTTGTGCCTAAGCATTTTTCGGTGATAGAAGGTGAACATAATGGGTCCTAGTCTTCTTATATACTTTGTCTCCCTTAGGAGTAAAACCACTTTGCTATGTTTCTTTTCATAATGATGTACGAACATTTGGTTTTTTGTGCATGATTTGTCATAAAATACATTATTTAATGATCCTCTGTTAGTTTTGAGCTAATGTCCAAAGACGCATAATGAAATTAAATGAACCATAGCACTTTGACAATTTTGTCTATACTTGACATCATAAGTGTGTATAAGATTTTTGCACATTTGCAAAACTAGTTCCTAGAATTATCTTTGATGCCAGTTCCTTGAACTTTCAAGGGGATTTATTATGCTGCATTCTATATTAATCAACCCTAAAACTGCTAAAGTCTTTTATGCTAAATAGCTTTATGCACATACTTTATACCCTATATTTTAGACTATAGTGGGTTAAACCTTAATTCATTTTACTTTATAAATCAGTTTAAAGATAATAAATCGTGTTAAATAAATTACTGAGACATACTCGCCAAAAATTCAAAAATAAAGCGATGTCGTATTTAAGCATGTGTTTTGTTGCTTGTTTATTTAAGTATTTGTGCTCTTATCTATAGTCAATACTGTTTAATGACGAGACGAGCATACTTAATTAACCATACGTTTCTAAAAAATGTGTGAAAGATTTATAAATATAATATGTCAATAAAACTCTTGGTATACTTTTTTGTCTTCCAACTTTAGCCAAAGAAAGGAAAGAGAAACAAGAAAGCGTCATACACGATAGACAGACGTGTAATTTCCCCCGTCTAAATCCCTTTGATCCTTCAATCATAGAATTCATCAAAGAACCACCAAACATCAACTGCTATGGACAATATCCTCTCATTTTCAGAACAAATTTCCAAAATAAGTTGATCCAAATAAAAAAGTTGGAGAATTCTACTTGCTGTTACAGAACAATGACCCGAGGTAACGGTTCTGACCATAATGTCAAGTAAGTAGGCCATCACAAACTCTATGAGCATCTTACCTTGCTGACTTTCAAATATAAAACTATTATGTGTATCATTTCCTATTGCAGATATTCCAAAAAGTGTTACCCAATTAACAGACGTGAAACACAAGTCCATTCAAGCCATGAGTTTATCGCTGTAAAATGCACCCAAGCAACCTCATTCAGTCAAAATCCTACTACTACTTCTACAATCAGCAAATTACCTTCCACTACAGTTAGTTCCACTACAAGCACAAACTATAAAGACATGTTTGCATTCGTTCCTTTAAAACCTTCAGTTGAATCCAGAATCCAGACGTATGAGTTAAATCGTCAAAATAAGATAGGAGGAAATCCAGCGAATAAAATCAACTCAGTTGGAAGAAATGAAGATAAACTGAGCGTGTTAATTCTCGGACTAGATGCCCAATCTCATATGAACTTTATCCGTCAAATGCCAATGACATATAATTTCCTTGTAAAAAATCTGTCTGCAATCGGACTTCATGGATATACAAAAGTAGGAGATAACACGTTTCCCAACGTAGTGCCATTACTTAGTGGATTAAATGTTGGTGAATTGAAGAGAAAATGTTGGCCGACGAAACTTTCCTACTTTGATGGATGTCCTTTCATATGGAAAAAGTTTGCTTCACAAGGATTTAGGACTTCATTTGCTGAAGACTCCATTTGGATGAGCACATTTCACTACGAGAAGAAAGGATTTCTCAACCCACCAACAGATTACTACTTTCATCCTCTGAGTCTTCTCATGGCAAAGAAAATTGGTCATGAAACTTGGGGAAATGCCAAATTATGTTATGGTCCCCGGTTGACTTTTGAAGTACTCTTGGATTACATTGTTAAAACTGCCGTTAGATTTAGGAACAAATTATACTTTCAGTATGTATGGGCCAACTCTTTGTTCCATGATTATTTAAATAACCCAAAGTTAGGTGATGAACTCCTTTATCTTACCTTGGAATACTTGAATAGAAATGGGTATATGAATAAAACCATCTTCATTCTATTAAGTGATCATGGTATCCGATGGGGATCTATTAGAAGTACGTACCAAGGTAAAATAGAAGAGAGAATGCCTTTAGCTTATTTTACATTCCCACCTTGGTTTAGAGATAAGTATTCCCAAGCGATTGGAAATCTCATGGAGAATTCTGCAAGACTCACAACCCCATTTGATATTTATGAAACTCTCTTGGATATTTTAGATTTAGAACGAACAAGTACAAAGGAAATGGTTGCAAAGAGAAGTAAGGGTAATAATCATAAGGTTCCCAGAGGGATTAGTTTATTTCGACCTATACCTCCAAGCCGGACATGCAGAATGGCAGGGATCGAGGAGCACTGGTGTGTTTGCCATTCTATGAAACCAATTTCAAGAAATAGTAGTTTAGTGAAAAATGCTGCCGAATTTATTGTTAAAGATGTTAACAGAGTACTAAGCAAATTTAGCTCTTGTGCCAAGCTCAAATTGTACAAAGTCAACGAAGCAATGAGGAAAATTGATGGGGATGTGGATCGGGGAGTAGAAATTAACCTGAATATTAGTAATAGTGGTAGTTTTATGCATAATTTAGATGGTGAGAAAATAAAAAGAAATGTATCAGTATTAAAATTACAATCATCGAAAACAATGAGTTGGAATAAAACTGTTGACAATGATAAGACTGAAGGTAAGGAAATGATTAAAAAAGACGAGGATAAAAAGCAGATTCAATTGCAGATTACATTAGTTACAAAACCAAGTGATGCCGTGTTTGAAGCAACGGTTTATGGAAGTTCTAATGGTAATTCGTGGAAATTATCTGGAGATATTAGTAGACTTAATTTGTATGGAGATCAGAGTCTATGCATTAAAGATTACATTGCACAGAAATATTGTTTCTGTAAGAATCAATCTGATAACTATCCGAGTTGAACATTATTTGAAATAGGAGTCTTAATTATTATTGAATTAAGTTTAAAATTTTTTGGAAAACTAATTTATTGCAAAAGGGTAAACGGACCACAATAAAATCAAAATTATGAAATACAATGTTTAAATTGGCATTTTTATTTTGATCATATGCATCAAAACATTCAGAATATTTAAATTCACAAATCACCTAAACAGAAAATAAATACTTTTCCCAAGTTTCTGAACATAAAGGTAAACGTAGATATGTACGATTTATTGATGTACCTTTGGATAAATAATAGGATTAATTTTTTACAGCAATGGGAATATTGTTTAGCAGGTAATCCACTTTATCTAGGAAATTTTAAGCAGATAAAATATTTTTGACTATCAGACCACTCTGGCTGTATGTCAAATGTCAATGTCAAAAACTGTATAGAAAGTCTCATTGATAAACAATTAATTCGTTTCATGGAATTAAAGAACAATGAAAGACACAGCTCGTTTTTGGAGATAACATTTATCCTTTTTTGTGGAAATCTATCCGGATCAGATTAATTTTATAATGAGGAGAATTAAGGGATTTTCTTTGAATGTTTGCTAAACAGTTATATAACTGTTTAGCCTTATTGTAAAACAGCCATTCCATTGGCGACCAAGCAGAGCGTCTAGCTAGGGTTAACGTAATTAAAACAATTTTTCATACTCATTTCAGAGCTTTAGTAAGAGCGTATTTACCTGTTGTAATTTTTAAAAATGAAGATTTTTACTCCTCCTTTGTTTATATTTCTCATTTCAATAATTGAGATTAAGGCCGGTCCACCTTTACAACTACGGTCTTTAAGTGGTCCTTTGGAGGATGAGGAGTTTAAGCAAGTTAGAGCATCAAATGTGCGACTTCCATCATACGTAGTTCCTGTACACTATGACTTGGAAATCCGTCCAATCATCAACCTCACTGATACCGATCCTGAGCAATTTACTGCTCCCGGAATTGTATCAATCCGTTTGAGGTGCATTACAGAAACTAATAACATTACTTTGCATTCGGATGAAATTGATATCCAACACAATAATGTCAAGGTTAGTCCTCTTTTGGCTTCAAAGTTTCGAAATAGTTTGTTGTAAACATTCGTTGAAATTTAGGTCACAACTTACCCAGCTGGAGTAAATATTCCTGTTACTGGAAATTCTAATGACTCAACTGTTTCGACATACACAATCATTGTTTCAAATAATCTTATTCCCAGTCAAGAGTATGTTTTGACAATACCTTTTACATCTCTTGTTGGTGACAGGCTTAGTGGTTTGTACAGAAGTTCTTATGTTGATGCCAGTGGAAATAAACGGTACCTAATCCTAATTCTAAAAAAATTCTGACCATTATGACACCAAAAGAAATTGAAATTATACGTTGTATATCATAGATTGCTAGCTACGACTCAGTTCCAAAAACTTGGAGCTCGTCAAGCATTTCCATGCTTTGATGAGCCTGCCCTAAGAGCCACTTTTGATATCAAAATTGGCAGATCAAATGGTTATCACACTTTGTGTAATTCAGCATTAAATTCGTCTGAACCAATGTAAGCTTCTTATTAGTAAAAAATACCGAAACTTGTAAGAATAATTTATCTAGAGACATTGACGCTTACCTTCTGGTATTTATAGTTCTGGGCTACCCGGTTGGTTTTGGGATATTTACGGAACAACGGTCAGCATGTCGACATATTTAGTTGCTATAATAGTCTCAGACTTTACTTCTGTCGAAGCACCCACAGCATTGTCGAAATACACAGTCAAGGTAGATATGTTACCATCAGATTTCAACATGGAGCATAAGTAACAATTTCGCTAATAATGCATGCTTTTAAAATAAATGCAGACGTGGGGTCCTCCAACAATTACAAATGCTCAAACCGCTGAGTTTTCTGCAAATGCGGCTGGTAATTAGTTATTCATTTCTTTATACGATTTCTTATTATTATTTGCACTTTTTAATTTATACATTATTAAATGTTTGCGAAAAAGCACGGATCTTAACCTTTTTTGAAAACTACTACGAATATTCGTACCAATTTCCAAAGTTGGATTCAGTCGCAGTCCCTGATTTTGAAGCAGGGTAAACAAAACTATTATTTAAGAAATTAAACTTTCGTAGTTATTATAAGTGCATTTTGATTAATTTTTCAATTACAATCTAGCGCAATGGAAAATTGGGCATTGAATACTTATCGAGTTAATCTTATGATTTGGTTTGATGGAGAGTCTACTCAGTTTGAACAATGGCGTCAGTCTGCAGTTATCGGTAGAATTTTTCAAACAATTTAAGTATATTTAAATATAACTAATTTTCATGTAATAATCCAGACAAAACTAATTTTATAATAGCTCATGAAATTTCTCATCATTGGTTTGGTGACCTTGTTACGTGCGATTGGTGGAATGATCTGTGGCTAAATGAAGGTCCGTTAATTCATTGTTACAAATTGCTAAGTTATCATTTCTCACAAAGCCACAAAATAAACGGTTTGTTTTAATACATTTGTATAGGCTTCGCTCGGTACATGCAATTTCTTGGTGCCAATTCATCTGGCAAAGATTTTGGTGTTTTGGATAGGTACGCAATTGACGTTGTGCAAATAGCGTTAGATTATGACGCTACTGCAGCAAGCCAACCTGTTCGTAGCACTGTAACAGACGATGTAGTTAACGCACCATCCAGAATAATTTATGAAAAAGGAGCAGCGTTAATTCGAATGATGCAGGCATTCCTGACGGAAGAAACTCTTATTGCTGGATTGAGAACCTATCTAAAGAACAAGTAATATGATTTACAAAATGAATCGAATGTTTTAATTTGACTTTGGCTTCAAATGTAAACTTTGTCTACAGTGAATTTGCCAACACTGTGCAAGACGACCTATTTACAGAACTGCAAACTCAAGCAGATACTGACGGTACTTTAACTGAATTTACTGTGAAAGAAATCATGGACACCTGGACGCTCCAATCTGGGTTTCCAATCATTCGACTTAGTAGAGCCGGTCCAAACGTGATTTATGCTTCGCAAGTAATAAAGCATTATTTTCAATGCTACAAGCATAATAGCAATGAACAGTATAGATGAGCATTATACTGACTTGATTAAAGAAAATGATTACAAACTTTAAATACTGAAATAGGAACGATTTGTACTTCCGGATCAAAAAACTGCTTTGCAAAATGACACGACACTTTGGTTTGTTCCAATCTCTTATGCCACTAAATCGATTCCAGACTTTTCGTCTGCAAATTGGCAACCCAAGTTCTGGCTTGATAAGTACACTCTTGTTACCTCTCATGCTTTGGAATATTCTTCAGATGAGTGGATTATCGTTAATCCCGATGCAAGAAGTATAATAATCAATAGCAACAACTAATTGTTTTATATCAATTTACTAATATTCCTATTTGTTTTTAAATTGCAGACTACTATAGGGTAATTTACGATGACCATTTCTTTCCACTGATCAGAAAACAATTAAACGAAGATCATAAAATTATCAGTCTTTCAAGCAGAAGTCAAATTATTGACGATTATTTCAAGAGCAGTTTTGCAAGTAAGACAAGTTAACGATTGCTTTGTGCATTCTTCTTATTTAAAACTTTTTCTAATGAACTATTTAAACTGTCATTCTTAAAATTTTCTGTTGTATAGGTTTTAAACCATAAAAGTTAATTACAATATAGAGATTGTTTTGATTAAAAGTACCGTACTGCGAATGCTCTTGATAATTAAAAATTTTTTAATTTATAGGGTATGTCAATATTCAGCAAGCATTGGACTTGACTCTTTATCTGGCAAAAGAAGATGAAAATACAGTATGGACTACAGTTATCAATAACATTCGGCAACCATATCGGCTATTGCAAGATACAAATGCATCCCTTCCCTTTAAGGTATTTTTGCATAAAAGTGATAAATGGGAGCCTTAAATGTAAAAATTTTCTTTTACCTAACTGCTTTTATCCTGAGAATATTTTTTGTTCTTTTAGAACTACATATTGCAACAAGTGACCGAGCCTTTGAATAGAATTGGATGGGAGCAACTACCTACGGACTCCCCTGTGACCATTATTCTTCGAAGTCAACTGTTAGACTGGGCCTGCTCTTTAGGATCCCCAAAATGCCAGATGAATGTAAATATGCTGGTTACTGACTGGTTGACTGATCCAGTCAATAATAGGTAGGGAAAACTATTTTATATAGGAAATAGAAACTATCAATTGAGCATGGTTTTAATGTTGGACTTACCTACTTCAACAAATTTTTTTTACGAAGAATTCCTGCAGACATCCAGCCTATGACATTTTGTAAAGCGATCGGTATGGCTGATTCTATTAATGGTGCTATTCGACAAAGACTTTTGGAAGAATATGGTAAGTCAACTAGAACCGAACGGTATCAACTCTTCATCAATGCGTTGGCTTGTGAGATTAATTCAACCGTTGTCTCAACATCGTAAGAAAAATTATGTTTTAACATTATGGATAGTCTTCAAAAAAGGCATTTTTATATACCACAACGATAATGAATTCTTGCTTTTTATGTACATTCACAGTCTTCTAAATCAAGCTATTGTTGACCCTTCTGATATCAATAAAGAACTGCATGGAGTTTTGTTACTGCAAAAAATTGCTGAGAACCCTGACCATAGGAGAACTGTTATGTCATTCTTAGACACGAATAAAACTACGATTGTTGCTGCGTAAGTGAAATAATGCCTTTGATTTACAAGATTGGGATTGTGAATTTTAATCATTTGCTTTATACAGTCTTAAGGAAACTGCACTCAGTAGTGTAATTTCAAGCATAGCATCGTATACAACAGATGCAACTATCGCGGCCGAGGTAACCACAATCCATACTATAAAAATGTTACTAGTATTTTAATTTGTTCATGCAAACATTTGTTTTTGTAGGTTAAGACCCTGATTGACAAATTTATTGCGGAAGGTGTGTCAACTTCAGTGCAGCAATCTTTAGAAGCATCAAAAGCTCAACTTGATAAGAATGCCGAATGGATTAGTACATATCTTAATGATATTAGAACTTGGCTAGAAGTTAACGTTCCTCCTACATCACCCGCACCGTGATTGCTTGTAGAAGATGGCTTTTCATTACTTAATGCAAATGAAGTTAATTAATTTGTGCTAAATATTTTAAATTAACGACACATTATTGAAAGCTGAATAGTAAAGTTTTATGCATTTTGAAGAAACAAAATAAAAACTACATGTTTTTAACTAAACAACATCTCCGCTTATGGCATTAATTTATCCTCATCTTTAAATGTGTTTAATACTTGACTTTCAAATAAATACAACAATTCAGATGGAATTTCGACATTTTTTTGGTATGAGGCATTTGCAAAACGATGAGTTTTACCAGAAGGCAGAATCGCCTTAACAGGAATTAATAAGCATTTAAATATTTCGTTGCACACATTTCAGTAATTTTTTAAGATAGCAATTTACAAACAAATAACTTTAAAATCCTTTCTACAACTAACTTCTAACTACCTATAAAGTTTAAAGTTATCAGTATGACACATACACAGCCTATTAAGTGCAAATATCTTGCTTATGCCAAACAAGTCTACATTTTTTACTCCAAATTTGTTAAATATTTTCCTAAATTCTTTAAAAATAAGAAACCGTAGAATTGAATTTTAAAGGGATTTCTATTTTTACATATCAAAAATTAGAGCTGAACAGAAAATCTCGAACCATTTATTTATTTACAAAACTTTTTTTTGGTCATAGGGTCTTTTTTTTTTAAATTCCATATAGGTAAAAATCTGTCAAATCTTAAGATTTTAAAACAATCCCCCATGAGTGTTATTCTTTAAATTCAAAAATCATAAGTGTTTTTTTCATTAGCATTATTAGCATTTGATTTGTTCAAATGTGAATGTCTATGAAATTAAATCTCCATTATCAAGACAATTACATCACATAAAAACCTTAATAATGCAAAATTCTTAAAACTTATTTTCTGTTGAGATTTGTGAGATCATTCTTCTTTAATAAAATAATGTGAAATAAAAAACCTCCAGTACAGCTTCGCATAGCCCGAGCCAGATTGCTTTGTACCTGTACCTTTGTAAATTCAGTTTTTTACCCCCATGTCGATCGAAATTATGAATTTCTAAATTAAGTTCTTAGAAATTCTAATCCATTTCCAAAATTTCCCTTCAAATAATTTTGGAAAAACTCTTATGGGTCACCTTATTTATTTATGAAATCTCAAAATAAAATAAATTTCTTTCATGATTAATATTTACTTAATTCATGTAAATCAAATGATTTTGGTAAAACCCGCATGGGTCACCCTATTTGGTCCTTTAATTTTCATAAATTTTAAAAATATTTCAAATTTATCCATATAAACCCTTAAGTAACCCCCATGCCAAAAATCAACCAATTCGGGTGATTTTGGTAAAA
>JAQFYJ010000467.1:0-13174 GCA_034694685.1 Isotoma anglicana | reverse complement strand
AAGCATCAATCCAAGTATCATGAATTTACTTTATCTGACAAAAATGACATTCTATGTGATCAACGTGACATGAACATCTTAAGAGATATCTATTCAGAAAAATATTTTTACCAACTTACCATAGTCGTCATTCATATAAATAGTGTATAATACAAAATTGATATTGATACCAATCGAAAGCCGAAACTGGACACTAAATACATGTATATTAGATAAAGATAATACTAGGCATGATTATCATGTATTTTGTTGATTTGGTAATTAGACCCCCAACCTTTATCTATAACTAATAGAGAACCAACCCAAGTATCAATATCCTTTGAACTTTGAACTTTTTTGACGTGGTAATGCCAACTATACAAAATTAATTATCTATTACTTTTGCCCTCATTCTTACTAAATTATCAACTTATTATTTAATTTTTTTCTTCCATCTCAACCTTATAAGATTCTTTCCCTTGGTCAAAACTATCTTCACTCCCTTCTCAGACTTGTCAAGTTAACTACCAAAAAATAATTGTTTAATTTTTCGAGAGAAAGCATTTGAAAAATTAAAAGCCTCTAAAAGTTTTCCGTCTTTCTCTATTTACTTTAAAGTGGAAAAATATTTTTATTCTAGAAATTAAAAATCTTTTCTTGAGTAACTCGCCACACAGTCATCTCTTTGTGAGTGAGAACAACCTCTTCGTAGTTAATCCAAGGGGTATCCTTCATGTACCCCTAAAATTGTTTGGGCAAGGAAGTAATCAAAACATTCAATCCACACTGTTTACTCATAAATTATAGTCAATATATATTGCCAATAACTCATAATAATATTTAAACGATTTGGAAAATTTCCTCAGACGATATAGACACACTCGACAAGCACCTTATAGAGTCTTCAGACACTTCTGATTAATTTTTTTTGTTATTATTATTTATATTTGAAGACTTCGTCAAAATTCCTTCCTCAAAGGATATTCTACATGATGTATGTCCAAGAAGATCTTAATTGTAATTGTAATTATTATTGTGAGCTCAAATCAAATTTTGAGCAGAAACTGGAACAACTTGAGCAAGTTCTTGTCATTGATATTTTGACTAATACCATTTCTTCCAGTACCAACAGAGTACTTAAAGGGGATTCCAATTTTATCTCTTCTTCCACTGAAAATTTTCAGTTCTTCGATCAAAACTCCCTTCAAGTGTCTCTTTTGAGATGACTTATACTAATCAACGTGGAATTTCTACGTTATTAGCCATTTCATATTTCATTGCTTATAATAATAGTTTATTGTTATCTTCTAATTGTAGTAGTAGACCTTAAACTAGTCTTAACACTACTTTGTTGTCTTACCGTCGTGTAGCCTTATAGAACACATACCTGAAAGCGAGATTTCTGTAAACGATATTTTTTAATTCAAAAGTTTTAATTCTTTTCTGCTGAATGTGAATAATTTACCTTAATTTGTATTAAAATACTGGAAGAAAAACATACTAAAACGAGAGTATTGAATATTGAATTTTAAAATACCCGTTGTTTAAAATAATTAATTTAATTTAAATCTTGAACAATACTATTGTTAATAATAATTAGTGGAGCTTAAGATAATCATTTAAACATGTCGGCGTTGGATTTCATCGGTGGATTGTTTGGAGGTAAGATACCTTTTAATACTTAATTAGTCTTCTTAGCTTTTAAAATCGCTACACAAGATATTCTGCAGAGAGAATGTCCTATATACCCTATATTTGACACCATATTTGTGACGTTTATTGCAATATTTGCAAATCCTTAAGTCACGGGAACCAATTGGGAAAATTGATACTCAGACTCAAACCCAAATCTCAAACGTAATCTTAATGACAAAATTTCTAAAAAAAATTTTGAAAATTTTTTCAGGGGGTGCAGGAGTCATTGTGGGTCACCCATTGGACACAGTTAAAGTAAGTTACATATTTATTACATAAAATAAAATTGTTTTTGATTATCATGATAATGAAGCATACAAAAATTACAAAATGAAATACATTTTTAAAAAACCTTCAATTAAGTAAAATAAGTCTCCTATGAAAATAGGTGTTTTTTGTATAATTTTATATTTCTAACGTTAGGAAATATATTTTGTTTCTAAATGTTTATTATAAATGGAACAGGTTGCATAACTTCAACCTAAATTAATGATATCATCAAAGTTCAGTACGAGTGCCTGCTTTTACAAAAATAGATTCTCGATTCAGTCTACTTCAAAGTGGACATTTCCAGTCTCATTAGTCTCATACAGAAGTATAGAAACAGGATGTCTTTGCACTTCATGTCATGGTTAGGAAGTGTCTTTCAATTCATCATGATTTGTACATGAGTGACCTGCATGGACACTTTATCTCCAAGAATATATGAAAAGCATATGAAGTCGAAGTCCTCTCCATCCATTCCATTCAAAGGCCATAGAATATATAATATTAAAAATTAAAATGATGATAGCATTATTTGAGCAAAGAAGAACTTGTTTGTGATCTTTAATTGGGCAGAGCAAAGTGTTTTTCGAGTAAATGAAACGAATGAAGGACAACAGAAGTAATGATGTCTAAATGGGGATAAAAATTAAGATTTATTCCTATGAATGAACAATGTTATCTAATATAGATTTATGATTATGATTGTTTTCATAGGTCCGAATGCAGACACAATGCCCCAATAATATAAAATACAAGGGGACCTTTCAATGCATCAGTACAATTATAAAACAAGAATCGGTAAGATTTCCTACCTAGATTGAGAGAAAATCCGTCTTAAAACATATTCATGGTTATGTTATTATATTATATAACATTAAACATATATATATAATTATATATAATATATTTATATATTATATTATTATATTATAATAATATATTATAGTAATATATTATATTATGTTAGGTTATAAACATATTCGTATTAAATTATCAGGTTAGTGGACTCTACAAGGGAATTTCCTCGCCAATGTTTGGGATCGCAGGAATAAACGCTTTAATTTTCGGAGTCTACGGATCCCTCCTACCCTACGTTAAAAAACATCCCGGAAATGACGCAATCTGGGCTCACTTCGTGGCAGGAGCAGTTTCTGGTGCAGCCCAATCTGTTATCGCTTCCCCGATGGAGTTGGTCAAAATTCGAATGCAGATTAACGAGAGTGCTAATGCTAAAGCCCCAAGCTCATGGGATGTGCTGAAGCAAATCTTCCAAAAAGAGGGTGGTCTAAGACGAGGAGTTTTAAAAGGATGGGGAGTGACGTTAGCTCGAGAAATCCCTGGATTCGGGACGTACTTTGCAACCTACGAGGCACTGACTAATAATAGTGAGTTTCCTGATCAAAAAATTCAGGTTTCAGTAGTGGTCATAATTTGATACACACGAGGAAAACAACAAGACAAAAATTTTCGTCGCAGGTAACGGACCAGTCGGAACTTTCGGTATGATGATGGCTGGAGGAATGGCTGGAGTTACTTCTTGGCTTGTCACCTACCCGATTGACATGGTAAAGACGAGATTGCAATGTGATGTCTCTGGTAGATACTCTGGAGCCTTTGAATGTATGAAACAGACGTATGCAACTGAAGGTTACAAAGCTTTCTCCCGAGGTCTTGCTTCTACTCTTATTCGTGCCTTCCCGACCAATGCTGCCACTTTCACTGTCGTTACTATGTTTGCAAGGTATGCTGATATTTCTTTATTAATTTTTTATATGTGAATGAAACTCTCATCAACACTTTCAGAACCCATCCTTTTAAGTTTTTACATTTTCGACATGCTTTACTACATTGATGCCATAGCAGATAAGAACCAGACATATAAAACAGGGTATTCAACTGTGTTAAATCGAAGGCCAGAATGTCAGCTATATGCGAAATTCAATATACGATTCCATATTTCATTTTTGATTTTAAAAAAATACCACACATGCCTTATTTGCTTTTAATCTTTAATCATTATTCAACTCCTTGTGTGTTTTTCAAAATATTATTACAGAAGGTTTTGGCTTTTTGCTTTATCTATCCTTGTACTATATAGGAGAATATAACGTAAGAAATTAAGAAAGACAACAAGTAGTTAAAATGTTTTCGCATATTTTCCTCATTCCAGCAATTCCAGCTAGGGATAACAAAAATGCAATGGTATGATCTTGCTTTTACCAGGCAAAGCACTTATCGTCAGAATTCTTGTCAACAGGGTTCTTTAGGATGACGGTCGGTGGTCTTATTATTATTACTCTTAAGCACCGAAATCCAGTTCTTATATATTGAAAGAAATCTTTAAATTAGATTAAACTAGAATTGCATACATTTTTCAATGTATGTTCCGAACAATAACTTTTATTTCCAATCTTATTTCCAAATTTGCAGAGCTTTTTCCGAGCAGCAAGAAACTGACGACGGACGGCATTACCTCCAGCAACTTTTGGAAGAAACATCGCATCTCCAAGAAAGACTTGAGGAATCAGTCAAACTTCAGCTACCTCATTATTATGCAACCATCTCCCTGTCACACAATTGTGCAGTAACTGCTATGAAGTATGAAAAGTCTACTGTGGACTATTTGAACTTTCGTGACATGGTTGAAAGTCAATGGAAGCTCAAGACCACCACCGCCGAAGAGATAAAGACCGAAAAGGGAAATGGTTCTTTAGGAGAAAAAATGCTGGAGGTTTATGTAAATCAAAAAGAAGAGACGACACGTCCTGCAATTAATAACATCACCAGCAACAGCTTTTTAAACCAAGACAGCCACGCGGAAAATGCATCGTCCATCCGGCAGAAAGAACTTTCCCACATAACCGGTCCACATCCTTCTTTAGAGACAAAAGGAACTCTATCAACACCTTCATCCAATGATCCCGGTGTATTCCAAAGGAATCAAAGGTTCCACGTTTTTTCAAAAATGCTTAACATTCCTGAATATGTTTTAGAGCTGACTGCAACTTCATCATTACCTTCATTAATTCCATCCGTGAATAAAATTGATGAAGAAGACGAGAACGAGAACAATTGTGAACAAAATATTGTACAAAGAAGTAGTCAAAGAAGAGAAATAATCATGGGTGAGGAATCTTCAAGTTCTTCAAGTAGAGCTTTGACCTTAAGAACAATTGTTTGGTCGTGGATTCAAAATAATCTGTCTAGAATTGCACTCTGCACATGTTCTAATGACACTCAGTGTGTTTGTTTTACTTAAAAAAATATAAACTATTTTAAATTTTTAAATAGTCGAATGGCTTAAGATAATATGACATTGTATTGTATCAGAGCCTAATGATGAGACAAAAGACTTCTGAAGAGATGAAAAGCATTTTAATGCTTGCAATGGATTAGAGAGATAAATGCAGAATAACAAAAGTCTCATTTCTGACTCCAGTTTCACGGCTCAAAAAACACAGTATAGTTACATCTTATTGTTATTCTTAGATAATAATGAATAGATTACGTATTTTATGTTGAGTAGAAAACATTTGGTGCTGACTTTTAAAGTAGATCAGCATTTTTCCATTTCATGTAAATATGTAATGTCATATTCATGGGAAAAGGATGTGTCAATGTGTCTGTATTGTCTATCTTACTTTAAAAAGGAACTTAAGTTTCGTAATTCCCCCTTATGTTCCTTAACACTGTCCCATCCCTATCCCCTGACCTTTAGATTCCACTCTGTAAAAGGTCAAAATAATATTTCAACGCTGGCTGATAAAGCAAACAAAGATCGAGGTGACCGCCAGCCCCCAAGTGACCCCCAAACCCCCTTTTTAACTCAAGACTTGAGACAATCAATCATTCCACATTCTTAAACAAGAACATGCCAATTGCTAATGATTTTATATTTTGTAAATCAAACATTTAGGAATCACTTTTAATTCGCTAGCTGTATAAGATTTTTAAACTTTAAAGTATGTGATTTTATGTCAAAGATGCATGTTCAAATTGTAATTTATGTTGTATACGGTATTTAATAATTCCAAATAATTTTAATACGGACGGATTTCAAATAATAAAAAAATTGGAGAAAGAGAAAAAACATGCGTGGAGGAAACTAGATTTTTTTTGTCTTCTGTCAATTTCATATCGAGCCCGAGTGTGGTTTTAAGAAATAAGGATAATCAATTTTTCTACATTTATTCTGCAGCCAGTAATACTGAAAAAGTAACCATTCGTCCTTCATGAATTATTTTAAGACGAATCTGATAAACCAGCAAATCTTGCTAAAACAACTCAAATGCTTGTCGAATACATAAGCGAACTACACCACTGTATCAGTAAAAATGTACATACAGTTTTTTCAAAGCATTTATATGGTCATATTTTTAAATTTTCATAACTCTTTCTATGTTGCTTGCATTATCCAAAAGAAGTCCAAAAATCATCATTTTGAAAAATGAATCCGTCTATCATATCTTCCCAAACTTGGGCAAAATAGATTTAAAATTCCTCATTTATCTTCCTTATTTTCTTTTTCCATCTCATACAGATTTTAACATCATAAAGAAAGCATACGCTTCAGTAGTTTCTTCCTCGATTATTATTATTACCTGGTGCACGTTTTTAGGTCCATTCATATTCAATATGTTACGGGTTATTGCCCATAATATGCATTGTCCCAACGATTTAAAGCAACTAGCAATTTTTGCATTAAATTGTTTCCTCCACTAGCCTCAACAGAAGAAAACATACTCTGCTGATAAAAATCCCAGGTAAATCCATCCATCTATCTACTTTACCTTCTTATTTCTACAATCACCAGTAGTTGGACATGATTTCCCCTCCGAAACTATTTAATGGACGATTGCACCTGTCTCTCGTCCCCAGATCCCCTAAAGAAAATCATTTCCCGTAGGATGCACAAATTCACCATGTATACCTGCCACTACCATTCTTCTCACAATATAATAGCACAGCAATGCATTATATGCAGTGATTTGAACAACTCGTAAAGAAATATATTTTTTCACAGAGGGTTCTTTGTCAGGTTTATACGATAACCATCCATGTCTGTGTAGCCTTGCTTTACCTTATTATTATTGCTTGCTTACTCACCTGAGGAAGGAATTTCCTGAGATTGAATTTTAGGAGTGAAACTTTATTACATTGCTTGTAACAAGCTCTCCATGGGATCCAGCCAAAGAAGGTAGGAGGGAAGCGATGGTTGTCTTCCTATTCAATCAATGATAATAATACATGAGGATGTCTTGCAATGCAGCAGCAGCAACAGTCAGAGTCAAGGTTCACCCTCAGGGACTTCTTCTGTATGCCAACATGTATTTCTTAAGCTTAACATTTAAGAAGAACCAACTTCTTATTCCGAAGTTTAAGAAGCTATGATAAATAACAATAATATTAACCCTGCCTAGTAGACCTTACCACAATGGATGGGCGCTTTTAAGTTTTTTACAAGTCAAGTTATACGTTGCTTTATAAAAGTTTATTGTAGCTTTTAGAAGCAGCAGTAGTTTTTAGATGTCCAATCTTTTATCTATCCATCCATATAGCATATGGTTTATTTATGCATAATACAATGGGCTTCTATGTCTGACTGAAGTCTTGAGGACTCGTCTCTGGGGATGAATATAATAAATACCAAAAGAATTATTAGTTCTTCAGGCTCCACGATCTAAACTTGTGAATCATATTGTAAAATAGTTAGTAATGGTAATAATAGTATTTGCTAAGCCTTCGTGCATTTCTGTCTGTGATGGTGCAGCAATAGTTGTAAGGACTCTTGTCCTCTTAGGAAAGTGAAAGGTCTGAAATATGAAATAATTTTACAATTCTATGCGTTGTGTCACATTTTTCGATAAATCCCTTACTACTTGCTGAGTAGTTTGGGTATGCTGTGAGTGTGAGTGGAGAATAAAAATAAGTCATATTTTGTATTTAAAGAATATTAAAGTTTATAGTGGGTAGAATATAAAGACAAGAAACCTCTGAGCGATGGCTCACCAGAATCAGAATCAGAACCCAAATGACTATCGTGGTATGAATTCGAATAACCATAATCCGACGAATAATCAAGGTGCAGGGGCACCTATACCGAATCACAGTGGGGGTAGCCATTCCAGTAGTAGTAGTACTAGTAGCCATCATCATCATGACGATCTCAATAATCCAGCGCTGATCGCTGCTGGCAAAACAAACCGCTCAGGACCTGCCGATCTTTCTCGCCTAAGCCATGGAGAGTTAGTACAACGCGTTAGAAAACTTGAAGCTGATTTACTTAAATTGGCATCGGATCATAATCATATGATTCGAGAGGCTAATCATCGGATTCAGGTAAAAATATTTACTGCTTATTGATAGCATTTCTGTAAATCCATTAACGAAGGCAAAAATTGTCGATTCATTCATTCATAACAAAGCAAAGCTTTGAAAAGTTCTTTCAACTTTTTTAGAAATGCTTAAAATCAATTTTTAAGAAGCAATCAAGCTTTTCTATACCTTTACTTTGCATCATCTTGATAAAATTAGAATATTTGATTTTACTCCCACAATAATATAAATTATGACTGCGATTCCCATTTGTAAGTATCTTCCTGTCTACAGCGATAAAAATATCATTGTTATAAAATCGCATACATGTTTAATGTTTCTTGAATGTATCAATGCAATCACCAATTAGGCTTACATGCAATAATGCAAATGCAAGTGCATTTTGTCTAAGTAGGTAATTGTTGTCAGACCACATAACCACCATAGTTGGATATCGTGTCTGTCTAGATTCTCTAGATATTATGATTCAGATGAATGGAATTTATTGCTACAGTACTGAGAATTAATTATTTTGACCCAAAATGCCTGCATGCACTTGATTTGCATCCGTTCTAGTGCCTCGGATGACTCATTTGTCATGTCTCATTTCTTTTCAGACTCAAGGTGTTGAGATTGGTCAAATAAGGTCAACGGTTACCCGGTTAGAGGAAGATAACGCAGAACTAAGGGACCTGTGTTGCTTTCTTGATGATGACAGGCAGAAAGGACGAAAGCTGGCTCGCGAGTGGCAGCGATTTGGGCGTTACACTGCCTCCGTAATGAGACAAGAGGTTGCAGCGTACCAGTCCAAATTGAGAGATTTAGACTCAAGACAACAACAACTTGTGAATGACAATCAAGAGCTCAAGGTAACATTAACATTCTATCGCGATTTAATAGCAAATTACCGTTAAAAGTTTGCACTTGAATAATAACTTTGGTAAACCTGTACTTAGGAATTGTGCCTTTACCTTGATGAAGAGAGGTCTCAAAATTCCTGCAGTCAATGTGGGGCAGCATTCCGTAGAGACGATGGGGATGGAAGTAGTTCAGGTACAAATCCTACCGAAGACTATAATCAGTGTAACCTTACAAATGACTCCACCCTGAGTAACAACAGTTCATCCGTCAGTAGTACACAAGGGAATTTATCTGATCGGGAGGACTTTACACGCGAAAGAAATCTAAGCAGTTAGTCTTATACCTTAAGTGGAATAGAAAATAAAAATCGATTCCATTTTAAATTATTTTCTAAAAATATTCGAAACATTTTTACAAACAGGTCAAATTTTGGAGTATGTAAAACGTCTTGAAACTCGAGTAACTGAGCTGGAGAAACAAGAAACCGTTAACTGCCCTGAGTCTGTGTTAAATGCCTTACAAGTCCTCCAAGTATGTCAAGGTTTAGAGGACAATGATATAGGAGACCAAGAAAAAGCACTTGTTCGTCAGATGTGTAATGTAAGTAGACAATATTATAAGTACCGTTTAAATTCTATCAATTTTTATTAATCAGAAGAAATGTCTAATCGTCTATTTAATTTTAAAATTGCAGGTTGTCTGGAAGAAACTAGAGGACAATCCGAAGCTTTAGGTCAAATAACTGGCCAAATTATTTTTCAGAACTTTGTACAAATTCAGACAACAAAACGATTTTCAATACAAATTATGTACTGAATGTATTCGTTTTCATTGCCAAAACTTATCGTCGAAACGTGTTCGCAAAACTTTATATTCCTAAAAGTTGTATGTTTAAGGGTACAGTGACAAGTACAGTATTGTTGATGAGTGGTATATTTTACAGTTTGTATGATTTAAGTAAAAATATTTAAGTAAGATATTTATAGCTATACAAAGTTAGGAGTAGAGTAGACGTAATCTTTATATGAAATGTTATAAACTAAAGATGCAACGAAATGACAGCTTTAATTGACTAAACTTTAAATCAAATTATTTTATTTGTCTTCCAAATATCGGACTGAAATTGACATGAGAGTTTGAATATTTTAATAAATTATTTCTTTTCAACGCAAATTAATTTAACTTTAAAAGAGTTCGAAAACCTAACTATGGGACTTCATTTTAGGAAAAAAATATACACACAGCATATACCGAAGTTTCTGTTATTATTCAGAAACTTAACAAGCTTAAAAATTAAGTTCTTTTGGTGCAAAAACATTAATCTGCACAAAATTTCGGTTTAAAGTGCGTAATTACATTATGTATTTAATGTTTTTTGGCATTTATTTCAATTTCCACCAAAACTCCTATACGCAGACTTTCCAACTGCCTCAATATTAAAAAAATTCTTTATAATCATTCTAACTTAATATTCAGACTAAGATGCACACTTTTAAATTTAAAAAAATAAACTAAAAAAAAGGTATTTCGAATAGGAATAAGCAGACAAAGTTTCCATTCAAAAGTTTGGACCTCTACATGAGTCAGTTTCAACTGAGGGAAAAAGTAGAGTATGCAGCAGATAAAAAACGCTAGATCTCATCTGCTTCGGCCTAATTCAATTTGTGTTACAGGCTGGTTGTGATCTCTGAATTCACAAGAAAGTAAATATAAACATATTTTGCATTTCCTGACTAATCGATCAGTACCTGTAGTCGATCCACAAAATTTAATTTTTGTAAACTTTTAATCCATAATCCATAAGATTTATTAATTATTGCATATTAATTGACATTTCTGCACTACTCGACACTCGAATGTAAATTTATTAATTATATTGGATATATACATCAATAATTGTGATTTAATACCTCTGCCGTGTGCCGGCCGGGAGGGTAGTGGATTTTCAAAGACAACAATCGGGCTTGCTGATACGAATTTGAAGTTACTAGTATTGTTAAATAATTAACGAAAATGTATAAATATAGTAACATTGCCGGTAAAATCGTTAAAGGAGCGGCTCCAATTGCACAGGTACGTACGACTGAAGTAATCTGACAATTGAAAGTTCAAAGTTGAAGTTTGATTACGGATTTTAATTTACTATTAATAAAATGATTTTGATTGTATGTTGCAGGGACTGAAGCCTGCTGCACCGGAAGCATCAAAAATCATTTTTGAATCCCCCAACGTGAAATTCCCTAAGATTGCTTCAACTTTCGTTAAGCCTACCAAGTCCGGCTATGGAGAATTATCCGATTCCCTGGTGGAGAAATACAGACGCTTTCAGGTATTCTAATAATAATATATGAGAGTTTAATAGTATTGAGATTATTTCCCGTAGAGCAGAGCTCTGAAGATTTTTATAAAAATTTACTTTTAGAATGAGCTTTCTCATTTTCTCAAACTATAGATAACAGAACTTCGTTGTACAGTATACAATGTACATATCCCTCCTCTATGCACAATGTAACAAATAAAGTTTTCATTAAGAGTGAGAGTTTGATCTGAGATTTAAAAAATATGGCTTTAATTATATGAAAACGGGTAGACACTCATGAAAATAATCCATGTTGCACTTTAGAATATTAAATGACATATATGGATCATGGATGTATACGTGTATTATAAGTAATTCTGTTTTGGTGTATCGTTTTTGAAGACATATGTTTGACAACTGCATCACTAAGTTGAGGATTAGCAAAAAGTGAGCGAAAGTCTATTTTTTCTATCTAATTTTCAGGCGGATGATGGAACTCCCGTACATTTAAAAGGAGGCCAAACGGATGCAGCTTTATACTATACAACACTTGTAATGTGTGCCATTGGAATTGAAGAGTGCTTGCGATATTACTACTTTGCAGCATTTCCAAAGAAAGATTAAAGGTACCTGTGACTAGCCTGAACCTGGAGCCATGTTTACACGGTAGTTTTTAAGTAGCAAAAATGCTCAAGTAGAAAAAAATACAATGTTTGATTTTGCGTTCATATGATGTATCAGCCCATCGAAATATAAATTAATCACTAGTCTGTAACGAACAACTGTAATGCGCATTCTATATACATAATGCGCATTCTGTATTTCATGATATATATCGTATAATAAATTGATAAGCAAGTAAAATAAATTCATTAGTGCTATCAAGTAATCAACCAAGTGCATTGGACATGTTTTTTTTGCAAAGATATAGATTTACAAGTATAAGAATGAGAGTGAAAGAGAAAATTTTCGGTTCAAATTAATGAGGTCGTTCAGCAATTGGAAAAGCAAGCATTATGATGGATGGAGGGATTGCGTATGTTATGATTTGAAGTATAAATCCTCACAAGTTTCTTCCTTTTTGACGGAACTGAAAATGAGATGAGAATCTCTTGTCTTAGATCACTCAAATTAATGAATGCTCTTCTTGGAAGAAGTCTTTTGGCTAGTAAGCCATAAAAGAGCTGTGTTCATCCATGAAAGTAAACAAACGATGTAGTATGGAGAGACGATTCTCTGAGATTATTATAGTCCAGTAGTCCGACGGTGTAGAATGCGAGAGTTGAATAGAAATGTCTCCAAAATTCTGAGGTTTGTTAGTGAAAGCAAAGAGAAAACACCAAAACCAAAATCCTTTTGGCATCCTAATTCTTTCCTAACGCTTGCAATTAATGCTGTATGTATGATTTCTGAGCAACATCATTTCATTAGATATGAGTCACGAAGTCTAGATCAATACGACACAGAAAGTTATCAATTGTCTTTTAGTGTTGAGTTGCTATACAATATAATAGATTGTAATCTTCCTTGTAATCTTCAACCAAAACTGCATTATTGCAAAATATCTCATTTGTATATAGAAATTGCATTGTAACAACTAACTATCCATCTATACTATAGAAAACAATTGAAGCCTAAAGAACGGATTGGTATAGGGAAATCGCTTTGTATTATTTATTCCAGGAAAAGCCCCAAAGTGCCTTTGAAATTTGATACTTGAGCTAAATGATAGATTTATTATTGCAAGTCCCATAGCGT
>JAQFYJ010000466.1:0-13176 GCA_034694685.1 Isotoma anglicana | reverse complement strand
GAGTAGTAGTTTGTCATGTCACGTCATGGAGGTAATATAGCACGCGATTTTTATGTCTTGACACACCAAATATTGACGACTTTATTATTGACACACGCAACCTTTTCACTCTTACTTTCTCCTTTCTGTACACAATTTGCATTCACCGATTTGCCCTCCCTTTTCCTGCTGTCTGTCTGTGGTTAACCCACATTTCCCTTGTTATATATTTATTTTATTATTGTTATTAGCCCTCTCTACCCATATACCTTATTCTATATACTATATGTACATAATACAGCTTATAAAAGAAAGGATTGGTTTGGTTTGGTTAAATTATATTTGTATTTACTCAATCTTGTTCCATGTCATTCATGCTTAGTCGATAAGATATTTATGTCGTGCTGACTTCCACAAAAAAAATATTAAAAGAATCTGATAAAATCAGAGAGAAGTCAACCTCAACACAACACAAGTATACTTTACTTTAGAAGGATAAATACACTTTCATGTCTAGTGGTGCATAGGGTCGGAGTTAGTGGTAAGTAGTAAGTAGACAACACTTTCTACTCTAAAGCCTGGAGGACGACCTCTCGTACAAAAAAAGGGTTTGACCTAAATCATCAATTAGCCCGTGACAATAGGCCGTGATACCTTTATCTACTCACTTGTCTTCTTTCTTTCTTTCTCCTATGTCTCATTATTGACTTTGTTTCCATTATTTCTTGTCCTTTATATAGCTTTTAAATTGAATACTTTGTCTATAACACTCTTTCTAGTATATATAAAGATAACATTGTCTTGTGTGTACCATGCCACTTTCTTTTTTCTTCTTTTTTAAGCTACTTTGCTATGGATGTTAGATGTGCGTATCTATTCTATGTCATTGTTTAGCTGAAGCCAAGTCAGTCAACCAAACCAAACCAGTATGTACTTAAGTTAGTCTGTAGATAGTATAATATAACACTACTGACTGGTATTCTAAGTATATATAGTAAGCGTCTTCTCGGATCTTGGATGATGGTAGTGTGAGTAGTTTCATCCAGGACGGGTTTTGTGCTCCTTGTAAAAAAATTTATTGATCCATTAGCAGTTCTCAGCCTGATGCTATATGTATCCTCTGGAAAGTAGTAGTGGTGGTGAAAGTTGTACTCTATCTATCTATATATACACCATACTATTTTCTCTTTCCCTGTATAGTAGTAGTTGTCATATGAAGCGAAGCCAGTCAGTGAAAGAATTTCCAAGGTGTAAGTATACACAGAGTGTGAGAGAGTATTTCTTTCTATTCCAATACTGCTCTTATTTTTACTTTTATTTTTATTCCAACTTCCAACGGCAATATCAATATAGCCTGGATTCAAGAATCTAGATTCTAAATGGTACTTACTTTTACTACATGGGATAGAGAAAGAAATACCTTAGGAGAGAGAAGAGTTGATATTGAGTAGAACTTAGAACCTAGGTTACATTCAACATTAGATTACTACTATGAGAGTGGTATGGATGGAACATGGAAGTTTGTTAGATAGACTACAACTATGGGTTCAATTTTAACCTGACCTTATTCTTTACTTACCCAAGTTTAGTTTTACTTTTATATTCTTCCCATCTGGATTGGAATCCGGAATTCCATTCCAGTCTCTTTTTTCCCTTCTTGTCTCTCGCTTTTACTCTTAAGTCTCGCTTTCTTTTTCTATGTCGGTTGGTCGTTCCCCAATTTCTTTCTGAGGGTCTACTCTACAACTTCCTCCTCAATATTTTAGTTTGAGATGTGGATTGCTTTCAAAGAAGAAGAAGATACAGAGGGAAAGTGTATTTTTATGCCTTTTGCAAATTTCATTCGGTTTAGATAGTAAATCGATTATTTTTTCAAACCTTGCCTACTTGGTGTAGAGAGAAGACATTATATGATAGTTTAAGATGAACTTAAGGCCAAGCTAACTTTTTATCCCTGGGGTATCCATTTTCATTGTAACTTTAATGTAATTAAGGCTCTAGAATTCTAGATTAGCTTTAGGGCATTCGGGGAAGGTGTTTGAGTGGTTTGGTTTTGGTTTGTGGATGCGGTTGATTTTTAGGCAATAATGAATACCGCTTTTGCTATTTGGTAGAACAGGTTATTGTTCAGTAATGATAAGGTTGAAAGTTGGTTTTTCTTTGAATAAACGAATATTATGATATGGAATTAAAGTGTAGTCCTATATTGAAAAAGGTAATATTGACCATTAAAATCAAGTATAAAGGATTGCTCCAGAGTGCATGAGATCCGAAAATGGAAATGCGTTATAAAAGATGCTTACCTTCTTGATGTAATTGATAATCGAGATTTGTGTATTCTTGGTGAGATAAAGAGAATTATAATAGAAAATCTCAATGAATGTTGACCACATTTGCTAACCAGTAGGCATTTCGTTTGTAATTTCTTTCAGAAATATAAAGCTCTTCATATACTATGTGCATCTTGGGTGAAAAGCCTTGCTTTTTTATTTGGTATTGCAATGTTGATGTGTTTTGTAATGGTATTGATAATTTGTGAGTAAATAAAAATTAATATATTACAGAATCTTTCAATTGTATCATTGATATTTAATAATTATGAACCTATATTTATCAATGGCATGTATTTAATCGCCCCTTATTATATAGAATTTCTCCCTTTAAAATTATGAAAAATTACCTGTCTAGAAATGTCCCTTTCTGAAAAATTAACTTCCCTTTAATTGACCCTTTAAACTAATGAATTATCCCTATAAAGTAATAACTTTTTCCTTTACAAAGGATATTATTAAAATCAATAATAAGCCTGTTTGGATCGAATTTGATACTGTAAGTACGAGTTTAGTTGTTTAAGTTTCGGTTCTGGCTTATCCAAAAGCTTATATGATGTGGCTAGGCTTAGTTGTTCCATTAGAATGTAATTCATTCATTTTTTTGTGTCTGGTGACATCCCGTGATTATTACGTGCTTTGTAGGTGTGCTCCTTTCCAGTAGAATATAATTCTACAATGTCAGATTCAAGTGTACTTCACTGCTAATCTTTATATGATAGATAAAAGGTATCTTTTTAATCTGTATACCTTTTCTTTGACTCTTATCTTTATTTTATCTTAATTTTTATTTTAAGGTATCTTATTTTTAGGTATTTTTCAAACATAAAGGAAAAAACCAATAAAGGGATATTTCAATAGTTTAAAGGGTCAATTAAAGGGAAGTTTCTAGATTTGGGACTTTTCTATAGTTTAAAGGGAAACATTCTACATTTTAAATGGTCGATTATATATAAGTCTTTATCAATCAATAACACATCGATTATAAAACTCAAATTCAAAAGAGTTTTGAAAGAATGTAAACGTACGATTTTTATCCTATAAAGCTTTCTGCTTCGAAATTTATCGCTTAGTTTAATAAAAGCTTTTGTGGAAATAAATCATTCTAGTTTTTAAGATTTTCCACACCGTTATCATAAACTACACTTATATTCTGCCATAGTTGCACATATCTTGAAGACTTGATTCGATGATTTCTTGTAAATTACAGACATCTCGCGCAAGACGACCTTTCAAGGTTTGGGATAGCTCAAGAGCAACAAGAAAAGCTTTAGTAGTTTCTTCTTTAGAAGAACTAATTGTAAGAGGTAAGAAAAATCATACTTTATATCGTGGAGAAATGAACTAAAAAGAAATTTTTAAAATGTAAGATCTGACTGACTTAAAACTATTTTTATTTCACGAGTAAACTACTGAGCTTTTTCTAAAATTAGAATTTTCTAAACAAAAATTGAAGCAAAATGTCAAAAAGTGTCAAACTCAACGAGTAGTTAAGTGAAGTAGGCACTTTTCAATGCTTATCTGCGAGCGTGATATCGCAAATATTATCCAAAGTAAATATCACTAAATCAAGACTCATTTTGAGTTAAGCTTTTATGGCAGCTTCTGTTAAAAGAAAAAAAAAACAAGTCAAGTTTGTACTTTACGGATACAACTATTCTACTAATCGTGTTTTTCTAATCCATAAAACTCTTTTGTAAACATAGGTAAAAACAAATTAGTCATGTTCGAGTGATTGTACGGAGAAATTATTTTGTTTATACATTGTGTGGCTTTACCTTTTTTTTATCATGAGAATAATAAAGAGGTGAAGTTTCAGCTCTTAACAAGTAGGTTAGTCAGTCATTTTGTAAGTTTCAAAGGATGTGTAAACGGAATACCAAAAGCGGTTATTAATTAAGGATCCATTAACGTATTTTAATGTAAAATGGGAGCAAAATACGCTAAACTATAAAATTCTGTCTTTTAGAAAGTTTTATGGGAAAATATTACAAAAATCATTAATTTAATCATGACATTAATTTGTCGAAATAGTTAGATTTACATCCGAAAAGTAAATTTATCTAGCACTGATATTTTCATTAGAATGTCGAGAAATGTTAATTTATGATATGCATGATATATGATAAAAAGGATTCAAATATATTTAGTCTAATAGCTATTGAAAGAAAATTATGATTTTCTGGAAGAACTAAAAACTCTATTGAAACCATTACATTAAATATATAAAATAAAATTGTTAATATAAAGAATTGGATATAATATATAATTGTACATTTTTCCCAGATAGAGTAAAAATCAAAATCATACTCAAGAAGGTAAATTAATATTAATGAATTGTCTTGAATTGTTCGTCAGGTCGAGAGAAATTAGGAATTGGCGTGCATGAGACTGTACGAGTGGTACTTGAAACCGATGGCACTCAAGTCGATGACTCTGAGTATTTTCGGTCACTGCCGGACAACACTGTCTTCCTCCTTCTTCGGCCCGGTGAACGTTGGTGTCCTGCGGGCGTCGATGTCATCCGGGCAGGTAATCCATCTTCTTTAACACACTCAAAAATATTGCAAAACACATTATCGTCATCATTATTACCATAAGATGCAGTTTTCATTTCCCACAAAAAGAGCAGGAATGAATTTTATAAAAAAAACTTTTGTCCAGATTTCATACTTTTACTTTTATTATAATATCATCATCAGGTAGGCTTGTAGAATAATATTCGGGATAGAATAGAGGGACGGGCCTTCCTCGTTATCTTTTAGCATTCATAAAACAAATCATCTCATTTGATAAGGTCGTTGTCTCATACTGTACCCTTTCAAAGGATGAACTTATCCTGAAAATACAGTTTTTGGTATTTCACAAAGTTTTCAAAAGAACGAATACAATTTATTATACTAAATGTTTTCTAAAGTGAAAGCACAATGATAGGAAAGCATAACATTTATATAGTAGGATTGTGTTTTAAATTACTGTGTAAAAAGGACCACGCAGGATTGGCATGATATTATATTATATAGGAAAGAGTACCTTCGGGTGGTTTGGTTGGTAGGCTGACTGCTCTCTTAACTTAATACTCCTATGCTATATCTGTAATTACAGTAATAATATGACATAAAGGGTTGAAATAAATTACAGTAAGGGGAAGCAGTTCTGAAGGGAAAAAAGAAAGTTTTAAATTACTTTCTGCAGATCTCTTTCTTCTTCTTCGACTTGTTCCTTTTCCCAATGATTTCTTTCATATTGATTGAATGCATGAAAGTTTAATTAACTTTACTCTTTGGAAGGCACACTCAGTAAAAGGACTTAACTAAACTTAAGAGTATCACTCACACAACTTACTGCATACATGGTAATGGTTGATGATGGTGATGGTTGGTGATCACGATGATGATTATCCTTCGTGGAACAAAGGGAAATCAACTTTAGTCAGTTTCACTCTACTTGTTCAGTTCAACTCAACCGACTTTGATTACATGAGGCGATTATCAAGGATGATTAACTGGAAGATAGAAATATAGTACAAAGGGGATATATTTTATAGTAGGAATTTTTTCCTTAGTTTTATTACAGTATAGAATATATATAGCGACACTTGAAGCAATCAGATAGGTTTAAGATCTAGCTTAATACAATATCCTGGAGTCGGATATTGATTCCCAGGATAGCTAAATGGGCTAAGTACTCTCTTAACATTTTCCTTTGATTCTTGAGCCTCTTTAATATGTGTAGGTAACCATGCACCGTGTGTATGATAGGAAGTTTATTGCATAGGTCGGCAAGGAAGATGAAGAGTATCACCTTTCACCCTTCTTGGAACAAGTTGTTTATCTCTTCCCTTAAGTATAGTGTTGTCATTGTCATTCAAGTTTGGTGGAATAGAAAGAAGCCTCCTTATTCTTTTTTGTTTCCTTTTTAAGGTGTTTTCTTTCATTTTCTTGGGTATTAAAGCTTATAGTTTACATACAGTATGCACCGCTTATGCAAAAGTAAGTCGGTATTTTTTGCAAAGCTAATGATTACTTCTTTAACTAGCTATAAACTTATTACAAGTTTTACAAGGATTTCGAGCTTTTTGAGGTTTTTAACTTTATAGCTTTAAAAGTTTCAAATAACTCTTTGTAGAAAGCTTGAAGCACAGTCTGCTCATGTAGAACCTTTCCTTAAAGTTAATTTAATTTTGAAAATGTCATCTCAACTTTATGGTGAAATCGGGGTGGCTGTTGTATCATCCAGAAGTTAAAAATTTATTGGGTCTTCAATCTCTTCATTATGGAAATTGGATCAAGATAATTAACTTTGATGAAGAAAAACTTGAAAACCAATCTTTATCAGTGCAAGTAATAAACTAGTGGACGAGAAGGAAACATGGACGTGAAACATCAAATATTTGTTGCAACCTAGTATAACGTAGAAGGGAGTGGCTGATCTTGAGTGACCTAACCATACGACTGACTGTTCGTCAAATTCAAGAGAATGCAAAGGACACGGTCTTAAATGACATTTTCTTTTGAATTTGATCAAGCAAAGATATAGCTACGGGCCAAATCCAAGAATTTAATTTCAGCATGACCCTGGAGGGAACTGTGAGATATGCGATAACTTTACCTTAATTTCCGAGTTGCAAAGAATTATGCGTAGACCAGAGACCAGGGAAAGCAGTTGATATCTTTAAAGGTGAATGAAATGATGCATTCAATAGAACCTCTATCCATTCCATCATAGATTTGTCCACTTGTACTTTCTCTATTATTTAATTTTTCCTCTTCCGAAATGAAAATATAAAACAGAAAATAATATTAACAAGGCCAAAGGCGGATGTTTATTTTTTTATTTCTCAAAACAAGAAATTATATATAAAGCTTCAATAAACTAAAATAATAGTAAACAAAAATCATCATTTCCTAGGATAGGAACAGAACATAATAAGATGTTGTTATTGAATTGAGAAAAATAGAAAGATGAAAAAAGAAAGAGTTGTTTTTTTTGCGTTGTATTACGACAAGTAGAATAGAACCACCACTGAGAAATGGGTATATTGCTCAGTTCGTGATATTACATTATGAGAAGATGAGATGAGAAAAGAGTAAACTGGGCCACTTTTACCGAGTAAAGGATGTGTCGTAATGTTCGAGTTAAGAGGAAAAAGAGAGAGATAGATCTCTACATGTTATATTGTATTACTACATTTTATGTGTCTTATATCTGGATATCTTTTATCATTCATCTTGTACTTTATACATACTACTTTATATATAGAAAGAAAGAGTAACTCTACTCTTCTCTCTCTACTACTACTACTTACTTAACTGGAAAAGAGACTAGAGAAAGTCTTAAAAGAGGAGAAATACAATTTCCATGTATTTCCATGTATGTAGGTTGTGTAAGTAAGAAGGTAACTGTGTGTGTAGTAAGTAGAGAAAGGATGCTTTCACTTTAGTTCTTTTTTGGCTAGTTGGCTGGCATTGGGACGACATGACACGACGACATACAATCCGCCTACACAGTAGTCACGCCTCTCCTCACATTTCCCCATAACAATAACACCACTTCACAGCCCAGTAGTCTCAAGGCTCAAAAACTATCTCTTTTCAGTACAGGTTTTAAGTTCACTTTCGTCTATGTATTTTTCCCACAGGGGACCTCTTCCTCTTTCTTTCTATTTCTTTACATTCCCGGAAAATGTTGTTAGAGAAATGTACCTTCTTCTACCACCTAGAAGAACCCACCTTAGACACATTTTCACGCCTTGCCTCATACATTATATTTATTATATCCCTCGTTCATCGATGCATGGATTATCTCTTGTATGAAAAAAGTTAAGTTGTTGCCATACACTTGTGAGTTGTATTTATATCTGCAAAAAGAGAAGGTTAAAAGATATGGATGAACTATTTACTAAAGATGAATCTTTATTATAATTTATTTAGAGTATGAATTGTATGAAGGTGTGAGTGGGTGAGTGAATGAATGAGTACCTATTACCCAATTTATTACATGATGTGAAATATTATGAAAGGAAAGTACTGCACAGTCTACTCATCTTTGAATATTATATCTTGGCCTTTTTGTTGTAAATACATTTTGACTGGTTAGTTTTTAGACAACCCTGTTTGTTGCATTTGAGTTTAATGTTTTTTTCTACAACTTTCTCTTGATCTGTGTCATATCTTGTCGATACAAAATGCATTTTGTTTACTTTTCATAGAAATTGCTATTTGTCGTGGGGAATATTTTTTTAACCTAAATTGTTTTGTATCTTATCGTTTTATTACTTTAAAAAATTGTTGGACTGATTGGAACGTTGGCAAATAATTTTCTTAGGTAGAATTAGCATGTGTGAAGTTATATTTTGGTATTTTTGAAATGCAACTGTATAAGTGGATTTTCATAAGAAAGTATCAGAAGGAAATGGTCCCGTCCCTCGGCACGCGTTGACACCTCGGCACAAAGAGCATATTTTTAGGCGTGCATAATAATATTTGTATTTTGATGCATTTTCTGACAAATTATTTTATGTGAAACAAGACTATTTATTATAGTATCAATAGTATGACATGACAATATGAGGAATGTGGATGAATGAAATCCTCTTCACACAATAATTGCATCTTGATGTACACACACATGATTGTTCATACACATAATAATACATACCTATAAAAGGTATGGAATTGCACAAAATATTCTGTAGTAGTTAGAGAGACAAATTGCATGAGAAAACAATTGGACTAACTGGACAAGAACATGTCATACTTTTTTATTAGCTACATGGGAAACATTCGTATCAATCACAACTAGGTTTTTGTGTTAGGTAGCAAGATAAATGTAATAAAAAATGACTCGTATGACTGATTGAGTCAGGAATGTGACAGAGTGCGTAAAAAAGTACGTGTGTTGTGTGTATCTCTATCGTAGCCCTGTCTTCAATTCCGAGAATTGTGTGTGAGGCAATATCATCGTTGGACTTGCAAGATGAGGTGCCCTCGTGGAAGATCATGGAGAGCCGAGGTCGGATCACCATTGTGCTCACATGGGATCAGCGACCAGGTGCCTATCCCACGAGTAGTAGTCCCTTATTACTGGAGTCCTCAAGACGTCCTCCTCCCCCTTCGCATGAACATCCGCCGTCTCTATCAACCACGCACAGACATGACTCTTTCGCCCGGCGCATCTCCCCAACTTCCCTATCTCCTCAGTCGTCCACGACCATCGTTACTGGACAACTTTCACCACCACTGCCACCACCACCATTTCTCCCTCCCCAAAGTATGGTCACTCTCACTTCACAAGTCAAAAAAATCCCTCTCTCTTTCTCTTTAATCTCTCTCTTCTTCTTCTTCTTCTTCAAAAACCTATCATAATAACATTTCAAATTAATTTCAAATGCTTTCAAACTTTCTTGATCTGCTTTTAATACTCTGTAGTAAAAAACACCTTTTTTATTTATTTCTTCTTCTTTTTCTCAAACTGCCTGAACTTATACCTCACAATGTAAGCATCACATGTAAATCTAAAATGTATGCACCTTAGATAAATGACTTATACGGAAAAGTCACCTGTATCATCTCATCATGCATCATATAAAATATTATTTTGTGATAGTCGCTGACAGCAGAAAAGGAATGTTTGTTGTATAATATAATGATGTATTGCTGAAGACCTATTCAGATTGTAGGATATGGAAAGATCGGATCTCTCTCATATTATATAGAATAGTGGAAGGGAATGTATAGGATAATCGATGGTGAAAAGGGCTCGTTGAGAAGAGGATCTAACCTGTAGGCTGTAGGTTTGATATGATTCAAGTGATGTGTTGAAAATGCAATCAATCAAGGAGGTAGTCAAGACTCTGTGACATCTTTCCAATGGACTTCTTTCACTAGCTCACATCATACTGACACTAAAAAGCTCTCTTTTCAAAAACCTGTTACCCATAATAACTTATGAGAAAAAGGAATAGTAAAAAAGTGAAAGTGGAGAAAGCAACACTAGACTAAACTAGGCTATAGTCGAATGCTTACTTAAGTATTAGAAGTATGTGATCGTTAAATAAAATCCCAATAGGCTTTACTAGTAGGTAGCAAGTAAATTATGGCGATAATAAGGTTGCACTTTGTATTTCTTATATTATGCTATCTACGGTAATATAATATGAAAGTATTTAATAGGAAACTGCTTAACTAATATAATAGTAGAGTTATCTAAGTAGAAAGCAATAGGACGCAAGACCAACTACTAAAAACTGTATACCAGTCACCAGTAGTTTATTTATTTAGCATAGTAATAGTGCATTGCAAAATACCAAAACATTCATCCTGCTGCTGCTGATCCTCTTTCTTCATTATTGAAATCCTGGGTGGTAAATCCCTTTTCTTGAGATCGATATTCATTTTATAAATCCCTTTTCTTGAGATCGATATTCATTTTATAAATCCCTTTTAAAAAGATGTCGGGTGAAAGATGTTATCCATAGACTGTGAGTGGTTATATACACCTTAATAGTAGTAGTTACGTAGTATACAGTAGTATTACAATAGTCAAAGGCTTTTTTAGTACTTTATGTCATGTCCCTTTTACCCTTTAGTAATGATAATTAATGAGGACGGCAGTTAAAGACCATTCCCCCTTCCTAATAATAATGTTATATTTTACAGTGATAAGTAAGTAGCAGTGAATTATGTATGTATTGTTGGGAGTAATTTTTATTAAAGTTGTATCATTGGATATTTGAAACTATCTAGGTTTCGGAGGGCTGATGCGGGGTGGAGTGTTCGGACCTGGCGTAGTGGAATCGGGGAACTCAGGTCGTTCAGGGATCCGAACTATGATAACAAAGGATGGGAAGTATGAAACAGTAATAAATGATTATGGCCCTAAAACCCCAACAATCACTGTGATAAGCCATGAAGAGCCGCCCTATGACAGCGTTCCACGGTCGAGCAGGTCAAGTGTTCCTCCTCCACTGCCTCCACATGGTCAACCCTACACGGGTCATCCGAGTTCTTATCAATATACTGCTCGTGGATTGCCTCGTCAAGGGAGTTCTTCATTGGAGAGTGGCAGTGGGGGTGTCACTGCCCCTGTTCATGTTCACACGGTCGAGTGCTCTCAACGTGGTCATGTCCCTCAACACCCCCCACATGGGACTGGTGGCCGGGCCGGCAGTCCTCCAGAACCTGCATATTGTGACTTCCATTGCTGTGCACTTCACGAAGAAGGTCGCAAAATACAGGTAAATCACTTTCCTTGATTGAACCTTAGATATTAGGAAGATGAAAGTGGTGAAAGTTCCTCTGGTAGGAATTAACTGCTCTGCGTATGCTTGTAACTTGTAACAGTTTCCTATCCAGTCAGATTAGTATGCCTTTGCAATGTTACTTGATTACTTTATAACCCTGGATAACGTTCTGTAAGCTCCGGAAGAAGAAATCACTTATTTATTGCGTGTCATTCTCTCTACCTTTTATATGCTTGGAGCTTATTTTCAAATTGTCAGATAGGACGAGAAGAGTTGTTATCAGGTTGCATAATTAAAGATCTTAGGTTGTCATCGAGCGTTACTTGGAATCTTGGATCTGAGGGTAAACACGATTCTCTAGTTAACTCTATTATTCATTTGTGAGATGAATGTCCTGAAATTTCATTTAATCCAAATCTTAAACTTTTACAAGCAATTTCCTTACCAGTGAACTTTTAACTCAAGAGTAGAATTAAAGTTTCATCTTGCTTTCCCAGTTCCCCTGAATTGTTTGCAATTTTGACTTAAAAAAGACAAATACAAGATTGTACACTGGTGAAAATAAATTAATCTATGAAACCCCACAGATAAATTCATTTTCTAAATTTCACTTTCCCCAGCTTAACATCTGCAAGATATAAAAATGTAGTTCAAATACACTTGTTTTTTTTCATTTGAAATACAAGAAAGATACAAGGAGGAATTGGGCATGCAAGCAAAGTAGAGTAGAGAAAGCAAACAATTTTTGTTACTTGGTTCGTAGTCCCAGGTGTTAGAGCCACATTCTCATCTATAATGCAGTTTACTGGTTTCTTCATTTCTGTAAGCCAAGCTGTGTTACGTTAGAAATAAAATCATGCAACGTATAAATGTTTACCTATTTTAGTAGAACACGTAGTATCTATAATACACACATTTTCTACAAACGTAGTAGAATTGTACGAAAAACATTATTATCGCATGGTGGTTCGTATTCTTAACTTATTTGGAGAAAGCACAAACTCAAAAATGTATGCATGGTAAGGAAAGTGTATGCAGTACATAGGCGAAACGTAGCGATGATTTCAAAGTTTTTACTGTAAGCATTGATATTAATCAGTTTTTAAACTAATATTTAAATGAATTGTTATTATGACGCAGCAGTGTGTACTTGGCACCTGCTAATTAAAATTAAAATTATCTCTCACGAAATCCTTTTCATAGACGTACACACCTTACAAAATCAACTTTGCAATTCTGTTTACGCTTCTGATGAAATAAGTAGGGAAAGTCTGGTCCTTAGTCCACGGTCCATAGTAGTAGTAAAGTAGTTGTAGAGTAGAGAGAATTCAGTTTCACTCAGTTAGAATCACAGAAGGTCGGGTTTGGTTTGGCTGAGAAAGGATATAAAATGGGGAAAGGATGGTCTCGGAGAAAGTATGGGATGAGAAAGGAGAGCTGGCATCAAAAGCACGTGTCACATTGACCTATTTCTTTGGGTAGAGTCAACCAGGGAAAACTCTCCGACTTCCATTCCCATCTTTCAGACTCTCTCGTAGTAGCTGAAGGGACTCTTTATACATAGCCTTTTTACTACAATCCAAGCACACACAAACTACGGCCTAGCTTTAGGATAAAGAAACA
>JAQFYJ010000465.1:0-13184 GCA_034694685.1 Isotoma anglicana | reverse complement strand
GGGGATCTAATGTCCAGGGGATCTACTGTCCTGGGGATCTAATGTCCAGGGGATCTAAGGTGGGGGATCTATGGTGGAGGATCTAATGTGGGGGATCTAGTGTCCGTTCACCAATTCCCAGTACTGCCTGTTGGTTTTTCCTCTTCGAGGTTTCCCAACAGACTTCTATCAAGTCCCTGTCCTGGGAGTTGATGGGCTTCTTCGTTCCGCGTTTGAGGTGTTGAGTCAGCTTACTAAAGTGAATAAATTTGCTTGGATAACCCAACAACTCCCCTTGTCCTCCCGGTCTATGTAACTAGGTTTATGACACGCTTACAATCTGTTCCAATTTCTCAGGCAAGTACAGGCGTACGGGAAGCAGGTAAAAAGAATTTCAAAAAAAAAATAATTCCATAGTTTGGATGCTTAAAAAGTTTGAGGCTTTTTGAATTTTTCTCGACAACCACTCACCTTTGCCCGAAATCAGATTCCATATTTGGAATTAGCAGTAAATTTTGCATCGAATAGTGTAAAATATGTTTACTTTTTATAGAATGAATAATTTTTTTCTACACTAATTATATACTTTGTGTTTAAGAAGGACCTTGAATAAATATTGCTTTGCAGTAGTTTTGAAAGTTAAACAATAGTGCCAAGATGTTATAGAGTCTTAATACAATTACAATTACCTTAAAAGTTTAAACAAATTTAATTTAAAATAAATAAAATCGCTTATTGGCATATTTTTCAAACTGATAATATTTTACGTTTATTTGTATAACTTTATCAAAATTGAGTGCAAAAACTATTTCATAGTACTATTTAAAATGTAACCTAAATCAAAGATTTAAGAATATATTTACAATTAATTGAAGCATATAATGTTAATCATATTCTTAACCTTAAAAAATAATCAAAAACAAACTTTGAAGTAAGAATTTCTTTTATCCGTTTAACCCAACTAATTTGAATTGTTGTCAAAATAAAAAATGTCTGAAGTACAACTCGGAAGTAACTTCTCGCTTTCTTTCGCCATATAAAGTAACCACCTCTAAACGTTTGAATTTGGAGCAGATAAAGACATCTTTTGACTCAGACAATGGACTGTTCCTTATTTCTTCGCAAACATATAGCGTATTTACATTGCGTTCTTAACTTCACAAATTAAAGGATCATATTTATCCAAAATACTCGTATAAAAGGCAAAAATCTTTTGTAATTGTTGTAAGGACATTTTATCATAGTCATGAAACTCCTCAAACTCCCTATAAATATCATGACGTGTATTTATCATTGAAAAGTCTCCAGCCTCAAGTTTAGCTTTTGCTGCTTTCACTTGAGATATTCTAAATTGTTCTAATAACTTAAGATCTTCTTCACATTTGCCAATCGTCTTCCCCCACATTTTAAAAATTGTAACGGTATTCCTATGAACCTCCCCCAAACTCTCTTGTTTGACTGTTAACAATTTTTTCAATATGTTTTTCTGTTCAACATTACTTACAATGTTTTTAGCTCTGCGGAGACCATAAAAAGCATCTGCATACTCAGAGTCATAAGGTGAATTTAAAATTTGCTCGCAAAATCTTGCACATTTTTCTTTGTCACGCATAATTCGCACAATCAACATTTTAACTTTCACTGTTAGTAAATGATCTTGACTCAGAATTTGATCATAATGAGGTTCAATCCTTTCCAACTCACGCCAACTGAGTACATCGTAATTTATCGTACTAAATTGTGTTTCAATTTCTTCCTTTGTCAAATCACCGAGTCGTACAAAGAATTTGGTCTGGATTGTTTCCACATGATTTTCACCCAGTGAAGCTATTTGAAACTTTAAAACACGCTCAAAAAGTGGGTTTGATTTTTTATAATTCGAAAATTCGTTTACCATGTTTTTAGCAATAATAGACATAGTATCGTATGCAAGTTCAATTTCATTTGCGTCGCTGCAGTTTTGTATCACTTGTTCTATTAAATCAATGGACTTACTGTGGTTCCTCCACAAACACGTCGCCATTGCATTTTTCACAATGAGAGTAAGTTGGTCATTTGGACCTAAAATATTTTCGTAAAATGTCAACACTTTTTCCAACTGGTATTTTGACAAGACAGAGTACATATGAAAGCCACCAAACGCATTATAAACGTCATCACGTGTATTTAGATCTGAAAAATCTCCTAGTATTAACCTAACTCTTATTATGTCCAATCGAATGTTTTCTAAAAAAATTTCATCCCTTCCACAATCGCTGGAGTAGACCATATTAAATTTTTCCAATGCTTTTTCAAATTTGCCCCATAATTCAAATGTATTTGCTAGGAGTTCAGCAATTCGAATAGAATTGCTATGGTTTAACCCCAATTGAACAATTTTTTCTTTTAAAAGTTCTTCCAACATATTTATTACCTGCAGTTTATAATTATTATCACAATATGGGTTACATCTGCAAATACAATTAAATGCTTTTTTGTATTCCAAATCGAAAGATGATTTGAGAACATGTTTGTAGAATTTTGCGTAATCGGAAGTGTGATCTTCCATTTTCATCTTGAGCTTTAATGTTAGCGCGTGTTTTTCTCCCAAAATCCATTCATAAATTGGTAAAATTCTTAAAATCTTTCCCCATATACCAAATCTTACAATTTTCTCACTATAGTGCAATTCATCAACGTCTGAATCTGTATCAGCATTTATTAACCCTTTAAAGATAAATTCACATTCTATTTCCTCTTTTGTGATGTTACTAAAATCCCAAAGTAAAATTTTTAATTCAGTTATGGTGGTCCTATATTCGTTAAAATGGACAACTATTTTGTAAATTCCTTCAAAGCAACTTATAGTTTTTGAATCAAAAGCTACAAAATACATTTTTTCATTTACTATTTTCTCAGCATGCTTAAGAAACTTGTCAATCGTTTTAAAAAAGATCTTTCTCTGCTCGTCATCAAATGAAAAACTAGCCAACTCTGCACATAAACTGAGTGCTTTATCAAAATCTTCAGTATACAATTTTTGGACAAGTTCATGCTTAATTTCAAAAATTATTTTATTCCCGCCAAAATACTTCGTAGATATTTGTAATGCTTCTGCAAGTAGCGAACTACTGATGTATTGCAAACTATCATACTGTCCCGTTTCAATCGCTTCATTTGTTGCAGACTCATAAAAATCATCATTCAAAATTCCCCAAAGAATTACTTTATCAACCCATTCCCTAGTTCGTTCTTCTAAATTATTAAATCGGATGTGTGGAAAGTGTTCTTGAATGCATTGTAAAGCAAATTCAACCCGATCTTGATCCAACAGAAAAAGCAGCACTTCATAATAATACAGAATATATCTAATCTGATGACCCCAAGCAAATCTGACAACACTGTTCAAGTGCACTAACTCGGACCTTGTGGGACCGGCTGAAATCTTTTTACTTTTACCGCAAGATAATAACAACTTATCAAATAAAATTTTGCAAAACTCCTCATCTTTTACTTTCCGTCTCATAACATCTTGAACAAGTCTGTGAATATTTACTATCTCATTTTCTTCGTTAACAAGAGAATATTGAAGAAGTGACTTTAAATCCTCAAAATCTCTACCATATTTTGAAAATAATGTTTGTAAAAATCCTAATTCAATATTATCGGCATCTAAGTACCCAAGAATTTTCAAAATTTCCACAGAACCTTCACTCAGTTTACTAATTGTCATATCCCAAACGATTAAAGTCGTCTCTGAATAATCACAATGCTGAATTTCATTTAATCTCTTTCCAAACATTTTTTCTTTTTTAAAATGAAATTCATCAACAAAATCCGAAACATTGTATTTCAGTATTGCATTTTGCCGTTTGATATAAGATACTGCTTGTTGCAGTGCAAGCGGTAAGCATTCAACTAAATGACACAATGTATTAGCATCCAAATCATTAATATGTTCAATAGAGCTATGCAACATTTCCTTAGCCTGCTTTGGTAAAAGAGCATTGAGTTGAATTGTTATTCCCGCGGCGTCAAGCACCATGCAATTTCTACTCGTCACAATCACAAACATTCTCCCTTTACTTCTACTCTTTTGAACGGTGTTGATAACTTTTAAAACTTCTTCATATGTGAAGTCTACATTGTCAATTATTACCAGCAAGTCATCGCTATTTCTTAATATTTTTGAAACTGCTTCTTCAAAATAAACGGAAGTATGTATATCCTCCCCGGCTTTTTCTGGAATACCTAATTCACGTGCAAGTTTCAATACAGAGTTACGTAACGTTTGGCGTGTGTCTCCATGTATCCAAACGCGGCTTGTTAATCTCGATGACTTTTTCTCATTAGAATGAATTAAACCTGCAAATTTTTTACACAACTCTGTCTTCCCTATACCGCCAATTCCACAGACTAGTACCAAATCTTCTTTCTCGCCAAAGAAGTTTAAAGTAAGTTTATCCAATTCTTCATCTCGACCGCTGAAATTTTTAGCTGGCTTTTTCAGTCCAAAAGTTATTGGCCAGACTGTCTCATGTCCAGGTAGGCCCCTCGAAAACACATCTTGCGGAATTGGAACATTGTAGGAGATAGATGAAATGTTTCCAAACGTTTCTTCCGGGGTTTCTAAAGAAGAAAAAAATAAATGTTTCATTTCTTAGGTCGTTATGATGAAAGGCAAATGTTTCTAGTCAAACTTCAATTCCAAATCTACGTATTCTTCAACCGATTTTAGTTGTTTTTCAATTTTCACTTATCTCTGATTTGTTGTAGATTTTTGAATTTGAGGTTTTCAAAAAATTTTCAAGGTTAACGGGGGGTTCGAAAATCCATGGAAATTTTCTTAAACATTCCCATAAGAAAGTTTTTTAAACGGGGTTGACATTGCAGCCCAACAGGGTCAAATGATCATCGTGTAATTTACATCAAAATTTTGGAAATTTAATAGAGAATGGAGACAAGTGGCTCGAACATATTCTAGCTCTTACCGTTGGGCCACAAAATTCAACTTTGTGCATGACAATTTTAAGTACCCTTTGACAATGTTACAAAGTTTCAAATCGGGGTATTGGAAATGGTCGTCATGCACAAAGTTGAATACCCCCCCATTTAGGATGGGATTAAGGATTAAAGATTAAGTTTTCAAAAATCGGGATTATGATTAAGGATTAACCAATCTTGGGGATTAATTTTAATTGGGATTAATTTATTTTTTGAGATGTGTTGGGATTAAGGATTAAGGATTAATTAATCTGGATAAGTTTTAATCAGGGTTTAAAGCGGCAAATTGCCAGTGGCATTTTGCCGTGGAAAAAATCGGTCAATTGACCATTTTGCCACATGAAAAGGCTCATTTTGCTGTCCTTTTGCCATTTTGCCATTATGCCATTTGACCGGTCAAATGATGACGGAAGTGGTCAAACTTTAAACCCTGGTTTTAATCCCTGGGATTAATTTTTTCAAGAATTTTTTTTAATAAATGCAAACTAATTATATATAATATTTTCGCCTAACTTAAAAGTAAAATTAGGTTATTTCATTGAACAAATTGAAATTATTAAAATTAACAGACTAAATTAATGCAACCTTTCTGAAAAATAATTTGCATTTTTAATTATTTTATTGATTAATTAATTAAAATTACACGTTTACTGCATTAGGCAAATCTGAAATTTCATCCAAAATATTGTCTAAAATATTTTTTAATATCTTAGGTGAAATGGTAAAATACCAATTACTATATTAATATGCATGCATGCACAGTTAGTGTTGCACATTTTCGACTCTTTGGTTTGCAAAATTTTTCCAAAATTTAAGGACACTTTGTAGAAAATCCAAAACGATAAAACCACTGAAAAATTATATCTTTCAAACAAAATTGAGAAAACTGTAAACAAAAATGTAACGAAAAACCAAAAAAATTAATCCCAAAATTAATCCCAGTGGGATTTACGGGATTAATGGAACTGTGGGATTAAGGATTAAGGTATAACTTCAGAATTATTTGAGAATGGGGCTAAGGACTAAGGATTAATTAGCTAGAATTTTGTTACCGGGATTAACGATTAAAGATTATTAATCCTTAAACCAATTTTTAATCCCGTTAATCCTTAATCCGGGATTAACAAGCTCTGCTTATTGACAATTCTTTAAACTGTGAAGGAATACCATTAGCAAACTTTCTACACAATTCTGTTTTGCCAATTCCACCAAAACCACAATGTACGACTAAATCTTCGTAGGAATTGAAATATGAGTTTAGTTCCTCCAACTCTTTTTTTCGGCCGCAGAGGTTCTTCGCTGTCTTTTTAAGTCCATGAGAAATTGGCCATTTTATTTCCCTAAACCGACCCATAAATTCCGGTGAAGGTTGTCCAGTTCTGTTTTCCCCAAAGCCATCTGCCAATTTGAAAATTTTAGCTGGCGAGCATTCCTCTCCGCCATTTGACCTTGAGTTGACTTTAAGTGATTGCGAAGGACCTGCTGAAATACAAAAAAACATTATTATTGTTCTGACATAATTTAAGTGAATTGAGCGTGTAGCATAGTTTCTTTAAATTTTGTAAACCGACCGAAACAACAAAAAACATTTTCTTTTGTGTTTTCCATACAATTAAAACCAAAATTAAACCGATTCTCTTATTGAATTATTAAATACAGTTATGCTTTCCCACATAATGTTTGACAATAAAACGTTTAAAATCGTCTTTTTAATTAGTTATGGCTGTACTCAGTCATGAGCTTCTGTCTTGATTAAATAATAATGAGAATTATTCCCCTTTCAAATGTTATAACAAAATGAAATAGAAACACTGAATGTTTTTCAATTCTTACGAACGGATTTGTTAGGAATTTGGAAAAATTTTAAATACTGAAACAACACTGATACTGCATTTAAACATACTGGATTAATGATTCAAATTGTTATATAAATATTAAAAGAAAACAGTTCTTAAATAGAAATAAACCGGCTTTTAACATCTTGGAGCAGAGTGTAAGAATAAAAGTTCTTTTTAACGTATGTTTGCAAAAATTAACAATTAATTCTCACAATTACATTCAAGCTCCGAATTTCCTAAATTCCAAGCAGGGACTTGTTTAATTGGATTTTTGCACTGTCCCTTTAATAAAACGCCGGGTTGATCGATTTGACTGGATGAAGGTCCACTGAATATCTGTGCATTTAACAAATTAAAACTATATTTAATTTACATTTCCCTCTAGCCTTAATTTAAATGTAGTACATAGTATTCGGTACATGTTAATTTTAATTTAGTAAAAATGGAAGAAATAAAAGACATTTACAAAGTTTTCTAAGCGTTGTTCATAAATTTATTTTATAGGATATAATTTAAATAAACAATCCGATAAATAAAAATTATCGTTAATAAAATTTGTATCGAAATCATCAAATTCAAAATCGGCAGTTTTGTACATTTACCCCAAACGTCTTTCAAAATTATTGTTGTATTTAAGGACTAATATCTGCCACTTCGTATTGAAATTAAAAACTCACTTGCATATTAGAACTCGTACAAAGGTATCCATTTATAGAACGTATCACATTCTCTTTCAAATACTGCAAAGCCTGTTTAGCCCCAAACCTTTCTTCTTTATTTGTCTTTGTCATGTTTCTGATCAACCTCATCTCATACGAAAACCCTGTCCGAATAAACTCTGGAAACGAATAGTTTCTAAGCAAAATTTTTGTGAACACCATTTCCCGTTTCATTCTATCATTCAAATCTGGGTCAATACATTCAAGGAAGGTAAGCCCAAGAGAATAAATGTCAGTTTTGAAATCCCGCGTATCATTTTTGCTATTCATCTCAGGGCTTCGGTAAATCTCCGTACCAACCTCTCCTTTCTCATTCAAGTCATTAAGGTTGCACGTCGCCAGTCCAAAATCTCCTATTTTAATTCGCATTGAGTCCGTCGTCTCAACAATGAAAATATTCTCTGGTTTTAAATCTCGATGAGTTATCTGTTTTTCATGGATATACTGCAAAGCTGTTAAAATCTGCAGGAATATCTCATGGATTTCTCTAATTTTTCTAGTCTCAAGTGATTTCCTTTGTGTGAGCCACTTCCTCAAATCCGAATTGCAATACTCCATTTGAATGTAAAAGAAAGTCAGCCTTTTAACTTTTTGTCCAGAAGTGAAATCCGATTCAGAGTTAACTTGACTAATATCTCCATTGTTATAAACATCCGCGTTTTCACCTTCAAACTGGCAGCGGTAATATTTGACTACGTGATCATTGGTAAGATTTTTGAGTGCCTCAACTTCTCGCAAAATTTTAATTGTCCAACCATTCACACAACCATCATTATGGCGGTAATAGTAATACTTGAATAGGTCAACGGAAATTTTTTTAACTGCGTAAACTGGATGGCCCAATTCTTTGTTAGCTGTTACTCTGTAAACGACTCCAAAACCACCTTTTCCAATTTCGACTGGGTTTATTAGATCCCATGGAATCTTCTCAATAGTTGGAGATACTGTGGCCATTGAAGTTACTATAATAGTGACACTGTATTAAATTTATTACCAAATTAGCTTATTTCAAATAAACCTTAGCTCTATACTAACATTGAAAAGGCTACACAAGAAGACAAAAACTTACCTTTTTTCAGAGGTGTTTTGGATAAGAAGCAGATTTAATCGTCTTTTCTAAATTTTTTCTTGAAGCGTTTCTGTTTCAATTTGAAAAATGAAAAAAAGTTTTAATATCAATATAAACTTTTAACCTTCATTGTCTCAAATTGGAAATCTTGAAATACAAATGACATGGCTAAAAACTTTGAATAATGTTTCGTGTTTTCCTTAGGGTACTTAACATTTGGAATTGTTTTCTTATTTTCTTAGATATTTTGATAAGAATTGAAGTGCAGATTAGATTCAAAATGCCTTAATAGATTTTGAAAGAAATCGCCTTTCAAAATGATGTTTATAATCACATTTTCACACTGCCAAATCTCAAATAGAATAGAATAGAAAAGTAGAAACCTTCAATAGCTCCTAGATTCTCCATTTTCAGTACAATCGGCACAAATCATTCTCAGATGATTTGGGCAGATGCCACTTTTTATTGTCCTAAACCATATTGATTTCTCTTGAGTGACACACTAAATTGTGGAAATTTCGTTAACGAAAAAAGATTGAGATTGGCAAGGGAACTTCAGATTTTATGAGAATGTAACAAGTACATTATTACGTCTTTCTGATATTGCTTTAATAAAGCTGGAGAACAGGAACAACGAATAAAAATGACGAAGTAATTGTACAGTCAATTATCAACACATTGCGAATGAAACGGAAATGGTAAGTTAGATTAAGATTGTGGCCGTAACCAGTTATCATACGAGAAAGTTGCAATGTCCCCATAAAATTTTCAACAAATGTTTCGGAATTCGGGAAAAAATTAAAGTTTTGGACGAAACCATTCAAAGCATTTAGTTTAACTACGGCTCTGGTTAAGATTGCATTCCGAGAAATTGTAATTGAGTAATTGACATTCATCTTTTTTATGCCCACACGATGGTAACCAAATATGGCTAGCATTTTCTCTTAATTATTAAGTAGCGAAAGCTACTTTATGGGAACGCTCTGCCCGTCCGTCTGTCACGTCGATAACTTTTGAACGGATTAACATATTGACATCCGGTTTGCTGTGTTGGACTGCAAAAATATATATTTAGATAGGTCTTGACGAGTGGATCAAGGTATGTTAGGACACTTATAGTGTAAGATGACCTTTCAGGTCACAAAATGAGGTCAAATTTCAAGTTTTAAATATTTGGATAAGTGTTGAAGAGCAGGTCGAAATGAGATGTAACAAAAATTTGAAATATCGTTTCAAAATGTTTTACTATTGAAAGTTTTTAAGTCAAATGCAATTAAAACGTGGAGCTTTTGCGACTTGGTTACACCCGTACTTGAATGGTTTATTGATTGATTTATTGATTATTTAATTTTACCCAATGCAAAATAAGTCACAAGTCCAGTTTTAAAAATAGGATCATATTCTTTTAATTGCTCTTATCTAGTTTAAACAGTATTTTACTATTGCATGCTCGTCTGTTTCCTGTAATGATGACAGTTATGAGTAATTAGAAGTTATAATATTATATTACGACATTATATTTGCTATATTCTCATATTCCATTCTTGTTAAAAACGACCGATTCGCAGAGTGCAGTTACATTTTTATCCGATGAAAGTGAAACTGATGTCGATAATATACCATTTTGTACATGAATATATTTACTTTCTTGAATATTGTCATTTAAATTCAAGATTTATCATTTTATCCAAAAATGTATTTAATTAAACATACCAAAGTCGAAAAAATGATAATTCACTTTTTCAATTCAAAGACAAAATGAAGCATTGTTATTATTAATTAGCGAAATCTACTTTATAAGAACGCTTTGTCTGTCTGTCTGACTGCTTTCATATCGTTATTGAAACAGACTGACTACATACTTTAGATAACAATTGTTGTAAATTCAGCAATCCTGTCTAGTAATGTACAACAAAATTATATTAATGCATACGGAACTGCCTTTCCATTCATTTATCAACAAAACTATCCTCAAACTAAGGAAATATGCCACTTTTTGTTCAAAGTCCGTAATATATTTTGAAGGTGTTTTATCTGGAATATACAAGCTGCCTCCTTATTTGTGTACCAAATTTATGTTAAGATGTAAACAAAACGTTACTTTTTATTTCTTTAGCAAGAAAATGAATGTATTTCGGTAAAGTAGATACATGATGTAGAGATGACATGAAGCTCGACGATTTTGATGCATCAAAATCTACCACGGACGTCATTAGAACTTTAGATAGAGCCTTTGGATTATCTCAACTCTCAAACACGTGATGTGAAGGGTTTCAATTTATCCTGTGAGAACCGCGAGAGTCAACGGCTAATATTTATCTATTTAAAAAACTATGGATGGGAAAGAAACAGTTATTTTGTCTTTACCTGCAAATCGAAAAAAATCAATTTTTATCATTCAAAACATTAAATGAACATTCTTTAAGAAATAAACATACATCAATCAATACAAATAAATCTTTAGGAAAAAAAGTAGATTTTAGTTTTATTAAGACGAAGGATCAAAGTTATATAATTCAGCATGACATCAATTCACTTTCCATCTGACAAAACTCTATTTTATGCAAAAATATAATTTAATTGAAAAAATCGAAGCTGAAATATATCAGACTAACTTTTTAATAAGACTGTTTATCGTTTTTACTTGTCAGTTTCATAAGGAAGAAACTTTTTAAATGAAATGTCTACTTGGTAAACATGAAAATGAATGAGTGAATGTCTATTACGTTACAATCTTTCCAAGTACAATTTCAACTAGTGGCGTAGTTGATTAAAATATATTGTTTTAATTGTTGCAACCTTCTCTTAAACCTTTTAAACATTGAAATGGGTATAAACAGGCAAGGAAAAGAATTTGGGCAGGATGTGAACAGTCTCACAATGAAATTGATATCGGATGGATTGCTACGGCTCGCATCTTAATCTAATTCTTTATCGTCCGCTTTTTATTCACAGAATCCCAATAAAATATAAAAATACTTGCTAATACTCAATTAATGTTTGTCTTTTAATCCATGCCGTTGTGGTTTTTCAATTCAGTAATCTTTTCCAAAAGCCCTTCTCTGTCCTGAGTTCCATATTCATCTACAAACTTTTACAACGTTTAACAAAATAAATTCTATCATTCTGTGAGATTAATGTTTTAAGCAGGTAAAACTGATTCAAATTTTCATAAATTTAATATCATATTACATTTTAATTAATGTTAAAAAGTATCCAGATTGGTTATTTTCTTTCTGAGATTATTTTCACTCAGTCTGGAATTTTTACTTAGATTTTGTTAAAAAATTATCAAAATTTTAGAATTGTCTTAAAACAGAAGAATCAGAGTAAGATTATTTTTAGTTGACCCAGATATTAATAAAAATGTTGTTCTTGTAATTTTCAAGAATTTTGCAGATGCAACTCTAAATTCGATAGTGAAACTACAGAAAGGTTCATTTAGCCAGTTTGGAGACAATCTTTTTTAATAACTTGGTGAAAATCAATTAACAACCACCTAATCTGGGTGAACTCGGGATGAGTGCAGAGAAAGACACAAAAGTGTGCAAGGAATCTGAGGTGACTTCCGGTCTCCAAGTTGCAACCAATGCATTAGTAAGTCCTCTTTATATACTGTTGTATAAACCTATGCATCTGTCCTCACCTCAGTGCTCGGCCGTGCGTTTTCAATTCCAAATACAAGTAAATACAATTGATTTAATTTGTAATTTATTAATTCATCTTAAAGGTGGTGGGAAGGTTGTTGCGATTTCTAGAGTGGGAAGATTTGCTAAATTGCCGATTTGTCAGCCAATTTTGGAACGACCAAGTTGTGCACACGGTTTTGCACAGTCCCAAATCATATCGAAACGAAAAAAATGTTGATATATTCCGGACGTTTGAGTTTGAACTCGAAGATCGCAGATACCGAGGAGAAGTAGAAGAAAAATTAGAGGAAATTTGTCTTCTTCTTGAGGAATCAAAGCATCCGGAATTTTTGATTGATAAAGCTAAGATTTATTATCATAGTGAATCAAAAGTTTGTCCCAGCGCAGTTCTGCAGTGCCAACAAATCCTCCAGAAATTCGGATCACTTATTAAAAAGCTGGAAATAAAAGTCGACGGACAAACACATTTATTGAGTAGATGTTTGGGCCAGGAGGGATACTGTCCAAATCTACAGAAATTATATCTCGATTTAAGAGACAATTGTGACTCACCTTTTACTGAACTAGATGTGGGCAGTCTGAAATTGGAAAAATTAGAAATCGATAATTACTGTAAAAATTCCAAGAGCGAATGGAAAGGACATCTTTTAGAGATTTTTAAAAAAATTCTAGAGAATTCTCCACTTATTACAAAGCTGAGCATAAGAAATTTTCAATCACATCCTTTCTGGCATTACAGTAATATAAAAGTAGAGAAACCAAATGGCTTATCTACTGAGACGAAACTTGATTCAAACTCACCTTACTTTAAGACCCGAGACTTCATCCAAGTCTTACAACGGAATCCGAAGATTACGAGTAATTTGAAGAAGTTGCTTCTCGACGGATGTCTGTTGGAGAATGCGGACATTTTGTCCACTCTTCAGTTTGGATCCAATCTAAAAAA
>JAQFYJ010000464.1:0-13188 GCA_034694685.1 Isotoma anglicana | reverse complement strand
TTCAAAAGTTAAAATTTAGGTACTAGTTAGCTTTTTTACAAAAAAAGTTGTGAAAAATTGCAATTGCAATCATCTTTCTTTTTCTTTACTTTCCCATGCAACTACCAAACTGAGTTGGGTTGAGAGAAAGTTTTTCTATTTCGCCTAATTTTGTGCAATTTTTCAGACACCAAATAAATCTGGCAGTATTGAGTATGAAAGAAAGTGGGACTTTGATGCAACTTCAGAATAAATGGTGGGTTGACCGAAGTGACTGTCCAGTAGAAGAGAAAGAGTCAGCCGAAGCTGATGATGAACTTTCACTTCAAAGCCTCTCTGGGATTTTCTACATTCTCATGTGCGGGCTTGCAGTGGCAGTTTTAGTTGCTCTTCTTGAATGTTGCTGGAGTGCGAGGAAGGAAGCCCGGAAACGTAAGGTATGTAATATGAATGCATTATCAGCTCAATATTTATACACTGGAGAAAGTTCGTATAAGAATGTTTAACAGTTTCGCATAAATGCACCTTCGTACAATGCTAGATTCTATAAAGTTACTTTCATAATTTTAAATGGCTTTCATATATTGCAAAAAATCAACTTCATTTTAATATTTCAAACATAAACCTTTGGTTTTCAATTCAACTAAAGAGAGCTGGGTTTACCGATATGTACCGGAATAGCAAGTTTAATGTATATCATATGAACTCAAAAGTCTATAGATGAAGTTACTGAAATGTTGTTAGAACTGTTAAGGAAGTTTTGTATGACTGATTTGTTTTTCTACAAATAAAACGCTACATTTGAATTGAATTGAGTTCAACCTTCTTGCAATAAGTTTTTCTTCAATCTCGGAAAGTGCTTTTCATTTTTCTTAAAAATTGACAAAATAGACAGTTTGTTTTCTGCAAAAAAAGACAAAATAACTTGCAAATAAGATATATTCAACTATACTTATGTAAAAAGCTTTATCATGGCTTCAAATCATTTTTGTATTGGCGAATCTCTATGAACAGAGAAGTTGATGGAAGAATGGAACAAATAACACAGTTTTCATCTTATACAACTTTTTACAATACAAACATGCTGTACAGCTTCTACATCTATTCAAAAAAATATTTTAGTCTTTCAAACGCTCTATCCATACCATTCACACGAAAGGTGAATGAATCATGAAGTAAGCACCACAATATAGGGATTAGGTATAGCAAAATTAGAACCAACCAAAAGTGAAAAGAGTTGAAATTCGTTGCGTTATTGTAAGACCTAGGAAGAAAGTTTAGCCAGTAGAACTAAAGGTAAAGATCTTATTCCTTATAAATGTAGAGGATAAAAATTGGATTGTTTTTAAGGGGAAAGGGAAAGCACAATAAATCTGAAGTGCAAACGATTGCGTGCGTAAACAATATCTTGAGTCTCAATCTCACAGCTTTTCTCTTAAATGCCAACATTATTCTTTCTCCAGGTGAAAGTGCAAACATCTTTTTTCCCCAACCTGGCAAACAGTCAGAGCTATCAAGTCAGTTTGTTTGTTGTTGTATATGTTGCACTTGAATAACTTGGCATTTTTATGTCTCTATTTATCTACATGATATCTCGCTTTCTTAAATAAAAACCGAACAAGAATCAGAACCTTGGCTTTTTACTTTTTTTACAAAGAAAGAGATCTTTTGATTTTTCTATTTTCTTCCTGCATTTGATTGGCACAAGGCCAGTCACAGAGTCAAGGTTTAGTTATTGTGTTTATATAGGATAAAAAATAAGCAACATACTTTGAACTGTGAAAGAAAACAAGACTAAAATTGAGTTTTTATTCTGTTACTTACAAAAACTAGATCACTCTCTCGGAAGCTGTGAAGCTCAAAGCGAGGATGACCATATCAGGACAAGAAGAGACGGTGACTCCGGCACAAGGGAATAATGGCTTTGGCTCAAGTATGCCAGAACCTTTGTCTAGTACAACGATAGTAGGATTTGGACCTGGTCACCCAGAATTTGATGACAGGTATCCTCAGTCAAGGTATATGGCTTATCCGCCTAGCAGAAGACATCATCATGAACCAATGCCTAATCTTTAACATTAGCTGTTTTGTCAAATCTCATCCGAACCATATAAATTGTACTTTGTCCATAATTCAGCACTCGTTTAGGTAATGAAGAATTAATTACATATAAAGGTAACGCTGAATGGGCATTTTCTGAAAGGCCGATTTATATAAAAGATAAAACCAAGTTTTTAATAGAAAAATACACCTGGCTTCGCATTTAAAGTCAAACTTATCAGTCCAACTGTACTGTTACTGTGTAAATGATACCTCCAAATAAGTAAAAATTTTCATGGTAAGAGTTGGTACACTGGAATTTTTACCCGTCTTTACTGCTATTTTGACTTCAATTCAATGAAAATAGACCATATCGAATGTTCCAGTGCACTTTCAAAACTTACAAATTACAAGATAACAATGTTTTCCAAGAATCTCATTCAGAACCAGAACACATTTTCCACAGTTCCTACTTCACACGAATAAAAAAGAAAGATTTCTTTTTGATTTTATTCCTGAATCGGTGTGAATCTCAGATTGTAGCTGATGCCAATACTAAAGTGTTTGTTAATGATTTTATTCATATATAGCCATATTTGTCATTGCGTACAGTATTCGATTCATAAAATAAAAATGTTGTGCAAAAATATATTAAAACAAAATCATATCACGTACATCTTTGATTTTAATAATCAGTTAAGCACACACAACTTTATAAATTTAATAAATCGTAAGCAATAACAAATTAAAATAGTTTTTTTGTAGAAAGGTCATTGAAAAATGCAATGAAACTGTGTGCCCATTTTAACTGTCATAAAAGGAAACTTAGCCAAGTTAAATCTCTATTTCAAGAGCAAAGGCATTCATTCATGGTTTAAAAGCACGAGGTGAAAGTCCTTTTCTTCAAATCACTCCAGCCAAGAAGGTATTCTCATCGAAGAACAAGTGAGTGAAACGACTTCCTTCCTCGGGGAATTTTGTATGAATAAGGAAACTAAAACTCTTAAAACAAGAACCCGTTGTCTCCCACTTTACGCATAAAATCTCATGAGTATACTTACCAACTCTATTTCATAATGTCACAACTATACTAAAGATATTATTAATATCATCACCACATCACCTTGCGTTCCTTGCATTATGATAAAATGAAACTCTCCTTGCTATTTTCTGTGATGGTTCGCCTCAGGAGACTGAACCATTCACCACCAACCACATACATACATTATCTTTCAGAATAAATATAAGTGAAGAAGAATGGACGAGGAAAATGTTGAATGTCCACTGATGAATGAACTAGGCCCTAAGGAAGTTCATTTAGGACAGAGACTGATTGAGTGAGACACAACCCAAGGATGAGAGAATAATGAGGGAATGAAATCCCTAGCAGAGGAAAAACCACGATTATATGTATCCAGTAGGTACTACTTATAAAACTAGCACAAGTAGGTAGTAGTAGAGCAAAGTCCCAAAAACCCAACGGGTTTCAGTGAAAGTTTAAACATTTGATTTGAGTCAAGCTTTTTAACAGGCAGGTAGCAATCTGAGTGAATTCAAGAGGGGAGAAAGTAAAGGAAAGTGCAAGTAAGAGATAAGACTTTAGGGGATGTGTAAACCACCACGTAGAACTTTCAGTAAAACAATAGGGGATTCAACTATGATTCTACATATCGTACCTATGTACTAACAACTATTCAATGTATACATGTCATTTAATACAAGGTCTAAGTCTAACTAAAATAGGATTGTAGTCATTTTGTTGTATTATAAAAGAATAGCTAAGTGTAGCCCTCTCGAGATATATGGTTAGTGATGGGGGTGGGATATATGGTGTGAATGTGCCTATAATTTTACAATCTCCTTCCCCTTTCTAAAAGGCACAGGCACGTATAATGATAATCATATCATATAAATCCACTCAAATCTTTCTACCACAATGGGTTTTGCACATAACATTTTCAGAGTTGACTGGGTCAACAAAACTTCAAAATGTCATGGGAAATTCTCCAAATGTGACAAAGCTTGGAGGAAGCTGAAAGCATTAGTAAAACCAAGTATCATCATCATCACCAATGCCACCAACCAACCACTATCAACTATCACACTTACAATGGATTTCAAGGTATAATGCCTTGAGTATGAGTACTATTTACACATGCTATATATTATGCTCTTTCATGGTAAAAGTCCTTATTATTTCGAATCACAATTATAGTATGAAGTCAAGCTCATAAAAGTAAAAATCGTATTTATTTTCATCTTTTTTATACTTTCATTTCATCCAATATTTTTAAGCTTTTCTAGTTTTTATGTTGATCTTAAAGCTATAAAGTAAAGATTCCTTCAAGTCTCACAACAAGCTAATCCCCATGTGAAATCCTTGTACTTTGTAATAATCATTTCATTTTATAATAGTAGGGAAAATAGATCTACACTTGCAGACTGAAGAGAGAAACAGAAGTTAGTTGAATGATTATTCCACGGTTTGATTTTTATTAGACCGTGAAATGAAGAAATCGGAAATCCTTTCGCACGGATATTGCCAATTCCTTATTGTCAATGACAGAGCTGACGACTGACATTTAGAAGATTGTGAAACCATTTTGTTCTCGTTTGTGAGGATCATTTCAATGAGAGAAATCCCATTTGTATGTCAGTAGACTAGTGGAAGAACTGAATGTTAAATGTAATAGAATTGTGGAGGTGTAAGTAACAGTTTCAGTGTAAAACGGGAACTTCGTATACAGTAGTTACATATTATTTGAAAAAGGATAAGCCCCAAGAGGAATCCTGGAATCACACGTCATGTCAGTTTTAAGTCTTAGCTGAAGTACTATATAGTACCATGGTGTAGTGTGGCTGCTGGCAGACAGAAACTAAAAGGGCGAATAATGCACATGAACCATTAGATTGGCACCATTACCATACCGAGAGCCAGAGATTTCTTCACACATTCAACATAACAGTTCGAATATCACTAACCAGAAGCCAGAACAACCCAAAGTATTATTATGAAGGCAATCTGAAATGAGGATAAGCTTTGGCTGCTTAGATTATACGACTATGACTGTTAGTTGACAACGATGCCTTCCGAATCATACGCTGATTCCATTCAAAGGTATGAAATGAAACCATTTATACGATTTCATCCCATTTTCCGCCTCACAAAACTCATACATGGAACACTAACAACGATGGATACTGCGATCATTTTAATACGTTTTATTACTTCGTTCACTCAGACTTTTCAACACTTCCTTCCTACAATAGTTAAGGTATGGAACGTGGTCCATTCAATACAATTGTCTTTGCGTTCTATTACCTACTTACTTACTAATAAACCGACCGTCTCTTAAGCGTTACATTCTGTAGAATGCTTGTACTATTATCAATTTCGTCAAATCCAATACAATACAATAAATGCGAGTTACTAATGACTAAAATCCCAGCCTTATTGAAATTCAATGCGTAAGGAGGATGATGACCAGCATTGATGGAGATGGTTGTTCTTCTTAAGTCCTAGTCTTCCTGCCTTCTTGCAATCCATCGACGTCTTTTTTCAGTCACTCCAGGAAAAACAATGAACACAAGATAAAGAATCAGATAGTGTCTATACTGTTCTTCTAACTGAAAAAGTAGATTGAGCCCAGGACGCTTTTCAAGTCAAAGCACCCTTTCTCAGGAACATCTTCCAAGACTTTGTTAAGTCGACTTTTTGTCATGTCAATTACTGAGCCATCTCGGAAAAATTCACTGTACGCCACCAGAAAAAAAAAGAAAGAAAAGGAAGGCTTAGAGGAAATGAAACATTTCACGGATCGATTAGTTAGCGCTTACTGCCAACCAATTCAAAAGAATAATGATGATTACTCCCAATTAATTTGACAAGGGTGCGTTACCTTTCTTTATAAGAGTACTTCTCTACTAGAAATGTAGACAAATCTTCCAAAATAGGCTGAGAATGAAGTGCGACAAATTGTTCTCGACAGATCTAGGAATCACAAAAAGAAAGAAAAAAATGAGATGAACTAATTTATTTGTGACAGTTTTCATTAGCAAAGCTCATTTAGAACTAACTAAACCTTCTACCCCCAGGGACATGCATTAATCACAATTTTTGCTATCATCCAACCACCCCAGAGATTAACAAAAATAGAAACGGCTTTTTTAATAACATACCCGATTCATGATCTCTACTGTGCATGGATGAGTCCAGTAACAGTCATGGACAGAGACAAAAGTAATCCCTGCCCTTTCACAGTGAAGAGACGTGAGCATCATATGACTGGAATCCAAAGAGTGGATGAAATTAGGAGGAAATGCATTTTTCTGTTTCATCACGTTTGGTCGTCTTTATCCCCAGAATCATAGGGGAAGCCACAGAGAAAGTAAAAGAGATTATTATAGTAGTGCATTCTTGCTTGGCATGAATAAGTAAAAAGTATCACGCTGGCTTATATTCTAAATATTTTATGATCTCCGGGGTTTCTTCAAATCCCTTCTGTTTCTCATAGAAGCAACAGAAAGTTGATAAAAGTAAAGAAAGGGAGACAAAGGAAAGCCCATTATATAGCCTACTTAACGAGATGCAGTAGTCAGGATTTGGGTAAGGATAAATAAGAACGACTTACTCATACAAGTCGAAGATATGGACTTCAGGTAATTTCAGCGGATCATAGGAGTCTCCGCTTTTTTTCGAGGGACGAAAGTATGGTTGAACTACCGGAAGGCCTAATGGAGTTATCCACTCCACGTTTTGGCCACACACTTGTGAGATCAGTCGAGCACATTCTGTAAACCAATCCTAAAAAGCAGAGAATTAAGGATACTATAACAAATGAAAGAACTCAATTTCTTACTGAACATAAATAAAGAGAAAAGATTGAGCAGAAAAAGGTGTGGATGCATAATTTACTTGAATCTGTTTCGTCGACGTGAACATTTCCTGAAGACTATCAAATGTTCTCCCAACAAGGTATAATGAGGCAGGCCACAGATGTTCTTTAGGGAAGTCCGGGATGTCTATTGGGTTCCATACAAAATAATTCCCCAATTAACAAAACAAATGGGCTACTTGAAAAGATTACTCTACAGCAAATTACGCTACAACAACAGCAACCTATTTACTACCCATATTACTACGCTACAGCGATTACTTTCGACGACAAAGAGAAAACGAATGAAGTTAAGTCTAAAGACCTTCAGGCCAAAACACAAACGCAATGAGCTGTTAAAACTGATAGAGTATTTCTTAAGGAGTAGGCGATTCATTTGTACCTTTCAGCTGCTTTGCAATTTGAAGTCGAGCCCCATAACGCGTGACGCCATAGACAGTGGTCATGACAGTCTGTTTAATAACCTTCCGTTTAATGAATCCTTCCAACACCTGAGCAATTTTAACGCCGTTACGAGCATCCCGGTCTCTCAGCTTTTCCACTAGTGTGGCAACCGAGCTGTAAACATCTTGAGGGTAATCAGACGGAGCCAAATTGACACTCTGAGCACCAGCTTGATCTCTTCCAAGGGCTGCGTAGTGTTGAAGCCCATTGCACGAGCCGTCTTGATGGATTGGGAAATGAGAAACATAAGAAGCTGGATCACCACTCCGGATGGCATTTGCAATCTCGATACAACATGCTAGTGTTTGCCATGGCTCTTCAGACTCTGCCCACCATTTACGACCCTACAAATGTTATTTACAATCACAAAATTAAGGTCAGAAGTAATAAAACAAAGAAGAGGAAAAGAGGCCAGGGAATCAAAGAAAGGGAGAGGGATGAAGAAGGGAAATCTAATAAAAACTCTTTACGATCGGATTGTTTGCTCACCGTCAGAGGATGTTCTGCAGAGTCCAAAATGTCATCTAAAATCTCATTCGCATAGTCTAATCTATCCTGGACACAATCTCGTTTCTTTAGACCAGTTAGATTGACCAAATGAATCTAATTTAGTATAAAAAAAGTAAATAAGCTCGAACTGACAAACTGTATAAACCTTGGGGATTTCTAAATCCCCTTCACAAAATAATGAACCTTAATCAAATAGTTCAACCATTTTACGACATACCTTAAGCCAATCAAGCCCTTTGGAACCTAAAGGCTTTCCATTAGCAAAAACTAAAATGGCTCTAGCAACATCCGCTCCAAGATGATTCAGATGAGGAGGACAAGGATAAACTCTTCCACGAAAATCCATGTTATGAGGAAACCAGAAAATGTCATCGCGAAACTAAAAAAATTAAACAAAAACCCACGGCACACGGTCAAAAGCTAATCACTCGTTTGACTTTCGAATACCAAAAAATAAACAATAAAACTATAGATAGCACTTACATGATTTGCTAAAGATAGACGGTATAAGCCATCACACCACAAACTATACATCTCTGCTTTCTTTCTCTTCACTGCCAATCGTTGCTTATGAACTTTATATTTTTCCTGTTTTGTCATACTAGGCTCAATAGGAGAAGCACTGGGACACTCACTTGGTGGTGGTGGAATTCCAAGTTCATCACTACCTTTATTGTTAAAAACTTCAACAACTGTGTCCAGAACCTAGGAAGAAAAGCAAATTTAAGTACGGGTTAACTAGGGCATCGGGTGCATCTGAACAAAATAAAACAGAAAGCTCCTCAGTGAAGATGATATGTTTTTTAGTAGATGACAACCGACCTTATGGTTAATTTTCCAAGGGATGATACCAAGTTGGTTTAGAGAATCTAACGATGGATAGAGATCTTCTGGACGACAAGTTTCTAAACGCATTTTCTGTTGGTGAGCCTGAAAGGGTAACCTGCAAGTTTCCAAAAAAAGTACCAGATAAAAGTTTGATTTATGAATCAGCCTATAAAATCGGAAATCAATATTTCAAGCCACAGTTTCTCACTTTTTCGTTTTACTCTACTCTTCTTAAAAGCCCAATAAACTACATTGCTTATGTCTATCTGCAAATCTTATTTACTTAACTCGTCCCGTGCGCGTAGCGTCAAGTACTTGAGAGATAATAAACAACTTTCAACTACTAAGCAGTATATACAACTTTCTGGAAAACCAGTAACGGCGCTGACTTATGTTGTACCAGAAGTAAGACCGTGACACAATAAAACATAAATCATAAACCTATACATACCTGACAATTCTGGCTGGTGACAAAAGGTAACCTCCAGTACGAATAGATGCCCAGGGCAAAGGAGGGCAAACCATAGGAACTAGTGTAGCATCAAAAGTCAATTCATCTCTTGACGCTGCTTGGAATAGTTTCACAAGAGCTGGATGGGGTTTTATCTCTTCTTTTAAATGCATCCCTTGCATCCTAAAAATACTATAGAATGCCGGAACCATTTGCCTGTGAACATAAATAAACTCTCAGTTACTTATTTCATAAATGGATGCTGTGCCTAAAGGCCTTTATCACCCAAATATTTTTATCATAAAGAAGACATTTTGAACAAAAGGAGAGTGTTATAAAAGCTTACTCGTTCTTGGAATTCATCTTCATAACATTCGCATTGATTTTTATGTCACGCATTATGATACCGTAGAGAAACCGTCCAATACTGCTAAGTACACTATTTGGCCATACTTTCTCCGCAATATCCTAAACAAATGAGATGAAAGTTTAGCTTGGCCATCCATCCTTCTTTCTTTCCGCTAACACATGAAATGGTTAACACTTTTAGAGTTCTTTTCTTGCTTACCACATGAGGCCCAGAGGAATCAGGATGGAAAAGCAAGTTTTGCCATTTCTGACGTGGATTATGAGCCACTACTGTCGAGTCTAGGCTTTCTGAGGGATGTAAATACCATTTTATGTAATCTTTGTAGAGCTCATCAACTTTCTCCAAAATTCCTTTTTGCTCCTTGTACAAAACTTGATACCGAGCAAGAACTTGATTTCCCAACTCCCTATACAACTGAGCTACACCAGGGCTGTAGGTTTCTGATCCTTCCGAAAGTTTTCTGATTTCCTAAAAAGCAACACAGCATAAGTATATACTAAAGGTAAAGATACAGCAATGCCGAAAATGACGGGGAATATGATACTTGCTCTTTCATCAAGCAAGGTATATGATTATATAATAGGAAACGTGACACTTCTACATTCACATCTACAGAAAAAATAATTAAAAGATCAATGATCTCCAACAATAATTTACCTGAATGATGATTCGAACGTAGTCAGATGGTGGTAATACTTTCAAAAAGGGATATAGACCAATGGCTCGTTGTGACTTTTGTTTGTTTATCCCTTGGTTAAACAAAGTACTCAAATTCCGTTGTAACGCTTCTTCGATAGCCGCAGCCCACTTTGCTTCAGCGTCTTTAGCGATTTCTCTCTGAAATTTAAAAACACACTCGTGAGAGAGTATATAAAGAAAAAAAGAATGATTCCTGATGGAAATGCTTAACCTCATTAACAATTCTTATGAGCAATAAAACTACAATTAGCCTCGTGTTCAAAATACTGTAGACTGTAAACCTAACCAATACATTTCATACGTTTTCTATTCTCGCCCCGAAATATCAACGAGTGAGTTTTTGGATGGATAGTGGATAGCACCACAATAATACACCCCACAACTTTAGCAAAATATTTATGCACCATCTCAGCATAATTCGCAAACTTTGTCTAAGAAAGTTAAGCACAGACTAGGAGAATCTTTATGACACTACAACGAAGCGTCAGTAAATCTGTCTTCCCTCTCCGCTATATTCTATCATCATCATCAAGGGAACCATTTGATATTCAAAACATGATACGGAGGATGAGTATTTTTAATCCCACTTACATAATGAGCCAGATTTTCTAGATTATCCTTCTTCTCGATAGACTTCACAGTAACTGTCCCCCGTAGCTCTGTTTCCAACTGTTTTTTCGCCATTTGCTCCAATTTCTCTTGGGATATTATCCCTTCCGCTTGAGAAACTACCTTCATTAAATATTCATAATTTTACTTGAGTGTGAAATCTACTTTGCCTAATAACCAAATGCAAATTGTGCCCATCAAAATGAAAGGCCACACTAAGAATTCAAAATTAACTTTCTTCAAGTTTGTTTATGCTTACTTTGTGGTTGGGTTCTGCTTCATTTAAATGCGTCAGCAGAGAACAAACATAACCCGAAAATGGGGACTGTATCACAGGCTTGAATGACGGCTGAACTCGACGAATTGCTTCCAAAACTATTTCTCGTTGGTCACCTTCGAATGTTGTTTTATTAAATAGGTCGTGCAGTTGGAATTCCTGTGTGGATCACAATTACAATCAGTTCTTTTTAACGTATCTATTTTACATCGATGTTGACTTGCTAAGAAAATCAACATTATTAGAAAGGTACTACAAAAAAAATTAAGAAGTCAAGAATAATAGACTAAATATCGAATTTGGTGATTTTCTAAGAAGCTCATGTGTTTTTCATCTATAGGTTGGATGGATTGCATGTATTTAGAGTGTAAACAGAACATTCTATAAAGTTCACATTTAAAATTTAAAATGAGCTTAAAACTGATACTTTGCCAAATAACTAATGCATGTCAGCAATTAAATTTTAAATTTCAATAAAATAACAATTTACAAGTTTAGTTAGTTAATATTAAACAGGATCAAAAAATGTAACTATTAATCTGATAAAAATGTATCAACGCATTGGATTATTGTATTTTCATGCAAAATGGATTCTTTACCTAGAGAATTTTATTTTAAGTTAATTAAAATAACTTACCGCATCTTCTAAGTGTTTGATAGTTTGCCTAATGCTATGAAGGTTGCCTTTAGAATGTGGATTACGACCCAGACATTCCAATAGAGCAGCATGAGACTGCGGATTAGGTGAAAGGTTGTCTTCCAGAATTAATCGAAATACTTCTCTGACTTTCAAAATATTTCCCTGTTATAAAATGATACACGTTTATGATTATAAATTATACAATGAAATGTAATATTATTAATTGTAAATCAATCAGTACATAATCAGGTTAAATACCTTGCAAGCGAAACCCTTCAGTACAATATTATAGGCAGCGATATCCGAAACTTTGGGAAATTGAGGTGAAATTTTGCTTCTATTTCGATAGTAATTTAACGTATTTAATGCCCTGTTTAGCTGATCCGTAAATACACACATTTCTAAGTAAGCGACTAGACTTTTGTTAAGACCGACTTGTTGACCAAACCGTTCCATTTCTTCTTTACCAACTTTCGCTGCCTTTTCACGATCATCTTTTTTCAAATTGCGCCTAACATTTTTTGCTTTTGATTTCTTACTAGAACTGACGTTATTCACTGTCGGACTCGATACTAATTGATCACTTTGTTCTAGGGTTCTTTCAATTACAGATTCGTTTTCAACAGATATTGGAAAAGGTACAGAAATACTGCTAAGGTCATAGTCTACTTCTGTATCGATCAAGTCTTTTTCACTAGGAATAGTGACTGGCACATAAGAGTGATTAAAAATTATTCTACTTTCGTCATCAATTTCATTAGAACTACCTAACGATTTTAATACTTCATCTGGAATCAAATCCTGTCCATGTGAATCGTAAATCAATTCATGTAAGTCATTGCTTGCTACTTTAGGTGAAGGCACTGCTGAGAAATTAACGAAAGAATCTGAAAACGGTGGTCTGGAAGATGTTGCATAGTTCATAGCAAGAATCGACGACGGTGAAATAGGTTGTTCGCAAAATGGCAGTGGCATTCGCTTTACTGGGGATGTTAATGACGGCGGTGCAATCGATAAATTTTCTAGACATTTCGTAACGTCTTTAGGCTTCAGCTTACTTAAAGTTTTGGTGGACTCATTAACCGATGCATCCACCGTTTCTGGATAAAATGCAAATCAAGAAAACCACAGATAAGATTGGAAACGGCACTTTTCAAACCTATTTCAGATTCTATTATAGTTGCATGCACATCAAAAGTAAGTTAGACTTCCTTCAAATATTAAAGTGTGATTTGTAGTTTTTGGTATACATTTTTTTGTGCTATAGATCAATCAAATTTAACTGTTCTCACCTTCGATGACTTCTGTAAAAGTAGATACATGTTTTTTGGTTGCTTTTTTCTTAATTTTCTTTACTGTAGATGCAACTGTGTTTGAAAGACTAGTCTTGCTGGTAGTGGAATATGGTCTTCCCTTTCCTATAAAAATTACAACAACAATCAATTA
>JAQFYJ010000463.1:0-13192 GCA_034694685.1 Isotoma anglicana | reverse complement strand
ATAAGTGAAACAAGAGTCTTAAATTCTTCGTTTGATGAATTGAGGTAGAGTAAAATCCCCGATTTAATCAAAGGATTGACTGTTATTAACGAATCTTCAACTTTAACAAGTAAATATTTCTTTAATAAAACAATAGCTTCATGTAGCAATTCAGATGAGATGGAACATGATGGAGGGACAGTATCGTCGTCATCTGATTTCGTTTGACTTTGCATTTTGTTAAATTGCGTAAAAAATTCGAATCGAATACCAGCTGCGTCACAATAACACAGTTTTATCAAAACTGAGAATGCCATTCTGGGAATATCGTTCCCACTCTTTACACTTTCAATGTCCCACTTAAGAAATACACGAATAATAGCTTTGGCCATTTCAGTTTTCACGATTCCACCAAATCCACTTATTATTATGGGTTTATAATTGATGTTCTGGAATATATTTAAAAGTTTTTTTAACTGATAATCACGACTACTAAACTGATTTCCTGATTGACTAGCTTCTGAAACAATAAACTTCAAAGACATCGTGGAAGTCCTGAGACCAGATTCAACTTCCGAAGGTACTGTTTGCATTTCATTGATCTTTTGCTGAGTTTCGATGGAATGAGGATGATTAAGACCTAAAATTTTTGTCTGTCGGCGCAAAACATGTTGTAAAAGTTCGAGTGATTTTTCTTTATTCGAAAGGAAGTAGTGTGTCACTCCTAACCAGTACATGGTGTAAAGAGTATGAGGATGTTCTTCACCCAGCGATACTTTTCTTAGCTCAATTATTTGTTCAAACATTTCTTTCGCTTCCGAGAATTTTTGTTTATGGAAGATACAAATTGCAATGTTAGTTCTGGTGTTTAAAGTTTGTGAATGATATTCACCCAACTCATTTCGCCTCCATTCATGAACTTCGTTTAATATTGCAAGTGCTATGTCCAATTGCCTTTTCTCACCCAACAACAGCGCTAGATTGTGTTTAGTATCCATAGTGAGGGGATGATAGGCACCTAGAGTGTTTTTCAGTGATTCTAGCACTTTTTCATACAATTCTGCTGCTTCGTTAACTCTCTTAAGATTTAACAGAACTGCTGCTATGTTGTTAGCTGTAGTCAGTGTTGATTCATGGTTTTCCCCAAGAATATTCTTCTGCTTTTGCCATACTTGGGAGTAAACATCAAGTGATTTTTCGAATTCACCTTTCTCTTCAAGTGCTTTAGCTAAACTATGTTCTAATTTTAAAGTCTGACTGTGATTTTCCCCCAAAATGGCTTTCATCTTATGGTGATTGCTGCTGGTAAAGTTATGCATTTCCAGGTACAATCCCAAGTCATTAAGTCTGTTTGAAATTTGAATAATCAAATGGGAGAATTTTCGCATCAAATTGTCGTGCTTTGATACGTATTTCCACACACTTAAAATCTGTATCAAGTCTGATCTTGAAGCCGACAGTAAATTAGGCAATTTTTTAACTATACACGAGAGTAGTGTGGCCTCTTGATTTGATAAGTTCAACTTCACGCGAATTTTTTCTTGAACCAATCTATGAATTGAGGTGACATCATTTTCAACTTTGATGAGGCTATAGGACTTTAATAATGAAAGAGAATCCTCTAGGCATACTTCAGAAGACTTTGTATGTCCTAGCTCTTTTATGTTCATTGTAGTGATATTTTTCAAGAATTCCCACTCAATACCGTTGTGATCAAGATAGGCTATCACTTCTAGAACCTTAGAGGCTAATTTCCCAACCTTACCACGGCTCTGTATTTTGTCGATAGTCATGAACCAAGTCACAAACGTCGTTTTGGCATATTTATGAGATGTTTCCGATAGTTCGTGGTCAAGAAATCTACTTGCCCTGCTTTCACCAATTTCGAATTCTTTCAGGTAATCTTGGATGGAGTAAGAGTTTCCTTTGATTGAGTTGAGCTCATGTCTTCTGATGTAGGCCACCGCTTGTTGCATCGCCATAGGAAGATTTCCTAGTTTGTGAACAAGTTCAAGCATGGACTTTTCCTCGCAATCACTTGGGATGTTTCGAGAAAGTTTCACGAATTTCAAACTATCTTGAGTCGTCCATTCTTCCAGAAAAATAAGCAACATGTTACAATCTGCGATTTGCTGGTTTCTAGAAGTGAGAATTACTAATGCCTTTTCAGTATTACAAATACTTTGGAGACAAAAAAGAAGTTCAGAGTTGACTTCATCGACATTGTCAAATATTACAAGCCAATGCTTTGAGGCCGTATTTCCAGTTATAAATGCTGCCACGTCTTCGAATAGTTTTTGAACAACTTTAACTTTTCCTAACTCATCTTCGACCTTAATTCCAATTTCGTAAGCTAAAGCTCTAAGAGACTGGTGTAAGGTTTCTTCAGTTTCACCATTGAACCAAGTACAGTAGGCATTTCCTGTGTGGTAAATTTCGTGGACAAATTTCTTGGTTAATTCAGTTTTTCCTATCCCACCGAGTCCAGTTATCACAATTATTTTATCATTGGCACGTTCATAAATCTCATGAAGGTACTGTAATTCTCTTTCGCGCCCCACAAAGTGCTTGTTTATTTGTCCCACATGGAACAAAAGCGGTCTGCCGGACCAAACTGCAAACTCCTTTTTCAAACGTTCTGTGAAAAATATAAAAACTGTTATAAAATGTTTAACGACTACTATTTGCAATGCTTTAAAATGCAAAAACAATGAAAACTGAATATGTGTCAATAGTGAGCATATTTAAGTTTGAAAGCATAAAGCAACATTAGAATCTTTTGGTTTTCAATAACATTCCTTTCCTTCCTCATGATGTCATAATTTTTGTTGGGTATAGGTTTGGCTAAACTTTATTGTAGGTTTTTGATTTTGCCCGTAAACGCTCCTATAGTTTTGTAAGTTGAAAAAGATTAAGAAGTACGGAGAAAGTCAAGAGAAAGTAACTGCTTCCTAATTTGTTAAGGGTGCACTTAAGGACTCTGTTACTTCATTTGAAATAAGGGTTTAATAACTAATATAATTAAGTGCGGTATTTTTTCAGAATTGATTCAGAGATGGACAAACAGACCGAGTAACGGTAAGCTTCCATGGAGGATTGACTGCCTAAGGTTAACCTGGTCAGGGTTTATATACTATCTTCGAGATTCTCTCTTGGTTGCTAATCCCTTATTAATAATAAAACATTGCAAAAAGTAGTGTAACAACGAAGTGGAGCAAACCATGCTTGAATCGATTCAGTATCGTTAGAATCGATTTTGTATCGTTTAATTGATTTTGTAACGTTTAAATTGATAGTATATCGTTTCAATAGATTTTGTGTCATTAGAAATCATTTTAGAAAATAATTTAAAATGTGAATTTTTGCGCCAGAATTTCAAATTTTTTAATTATAGTCGTATTTGTATTATACATAAACCATATAAACCAAGTTTCATGATGAATAGACCCATCTGATGAAAATAAGTGCTTAAATTTCAATTTTCGCACCAATGGTGTAATATTTTTAATTTTAACTGCCACTTTTGTTTTACCCAAACCCAAAGCTTTTTGGGGACACCCAATTTGTCTATGTTAAAACATTTATTGGGGTGCCCCTAAAGGTAACCCCCCTTAGTAGTAGTCCTACAGGGCCTATCTTTGAACTTAAGAAGTTTCATCCCATTCAGTGAAACCGTTCTTGAATAAAGTGGGAGACAGACGGACTAACGGACAGATGGGCCCAGTGAAAACCATAAAGAAGCTTCGCTGATTAATAAATGGCTGCTCTATCCGTTTAAATCCAGACCGAGACTTTTACCTCTTGACCTAGCTGGCAGGGCCTTTCCCATAAAGCAGCTTTTCCTACTTTATAATGTGCCCGTAACTGTTCCTTTGGCTTTGGGCAGACTAGGAGTACGGATTAACTCCTAGTCTGTCTGTATTGAATATTTTGTTTTTTTTGAAGTTTTGAAAGTCATTATTACTTTTATTACACACAATTAATATCAGTGTGTGCGAAATCTATTAATTTAAAAGAAGAAGCTCTTAGGTTTGTGAAAGTGTTTCAAATTTTTCAAAAAAGTTGGAAAGTTTTCTGGAAACTATTGACAAGAAAGAAGATTCTAGTATGAGGGACAAAACAATCCAGCTAATTTACATACTATGTGGATACTATCTAATTTCTATGTAAATTAGTATTGGAGACAGAAAACTGGCTATTGTAATGAAGTTAGGGACTGGTTCATTTGGGCATCTAATATCAGCCTCGGGCTCTCGTTGCACTACCCGGTTGTATTACTGGATGGAGTCTATCTGCTTTTAATTCAAATAGCCATAGGAGTATGCCCTGCTTCGGTAGGATAATGGTGGAATTAGAACCCTTTTATTTTATTGATTGCATACCCCTACCTGGCAAATTGTCAGGCAAGCAAAATTAAAAATACTTGAATTCACATAATTGATAATTTGATTTTATTGAATTCGTCATTCATATCTTCTCTTTGGAATATTGTTGAGAATGGCTTCTACAAGAGGATAAAATTAATATGGATTCAATTCTGAATGGCAGTTTCAATAATTCGTCGGTTGATACGAAATCAATTAATAGTCAAGATTGCTTCATCAAAACTTCTGAAGAACTCTTAACGGAAGAATTTAATAATACAAAAGGAACTAAATTTTGCCATAAAAATGTTAATAGTATTCGAAATAAGTTTGATGAAATACGATTATTATTAGATACATGTGAAATAGGGCAATTAGCTTGTACAGAATCAAAGTTAGAAACTTGCAGGGATAAAGATTATCAATTTTTTGTGCAAGATTATAATATGGTAAGAAAGAATAGATTAATCAATAAGGGGGAGGCACAATAATATATGTCAATTCTAGTTTTAGTTTTGAAATAATTGAACTAAACACAAAAATAATTCCTATCAATACAGAGATTACTGTAATTAAATTATGGAAAGATGGTATTAAGCCAATGTTAGTTACTACATTGTATAAACATCCAAATGCTTCATTAAAAAATTTTATTGAAAATTTTAAACAACTAAAATGTTACTTTTATCTCATAATTGTGAAAAGATTTTATTTGGAGACTTCAATATCGACTTACTTAGACATTTTAATGGAGATTTTAACCAAAACGTTCATAAATTTTGCTTACTATGTAAAGAATTTTAATGGTGGCAACTTATGATAGGACCAACTTTTGTAAAACAATCTTTATTGGATGATGTATATGTCAATCATAAAAGTAAATATGTGAAATATGGTCATGTTAGTTATGAAGGGTCTGAACACGAATTATGTTATGTCGTAAGAAAAGTTAATAAGATTAGAATATTGCCTAGAACATTAACGTGTAGAAATTATAATGATTTGGATTGGGAAGAAATTAATGACCAAATTAAGGAATTGAATGAGCAGCAGGTTGTTACGATAGGTAATGATGGTAATATAAAAAATAAGATGGATAAGAAGTTTTGGACTATAAATAATAAGGTTTTAGATATTTTGGATTATTATGCTCCAGTAAAACAGAGAATAGCTAAGGGAAAATACAGTGCGTGGTTCAATCAAGAGGTTAGAGATTTATGCAAGTTAAGAAATGCCAGTAACAAAAAAGCAAACTTAATTAACTATACAGAAGACTGGAAAGAATATCGTAAAGCTCGGAATTCTGTTAATATGGCAATTAGTAATAACAAAAACCTTTACTTTAGAAACAACTTTGAAAAATCAACTCAAAGTATAAGGCTTTGGAATAATGTAGATCGCTTAGCAAATTTTAGAGTGTAAGCTAAGCAACCTATTTATGTTCTTGAGGTAGATGGAAGTTTAGTTGACAGTCAATCTGATCTTAATGATGCTTTAGCTATGTAGTTTGTAGTACAGCCACAGATTATTGAGCCTGATTTTGTAATAGCTGAAGAGATTGAAGTATATAGTAATAATTATGACTATAGTAGGACTAATTAAAATGAATGACTACCTATCACCTATAGAAATACAAAGTGATGCGATTAATGATATTGTAATATCAATGAAAAAAGTTCTAATGATTTATTGTATGTTCCTCATAAAGTGATGAAATTGTGTCAACCTGACATTGAAACTATGTTAGCGCAGTTTTTTACTATAATTATAGCTGTTTTTAAAATACCTCAGTGCAAAAAATTATCGTCCTATATCGATTCTAAATACCTATTGTAAGATTTTTGAGAAATATTTATCCAATAGGTTGTGTAACAGGGTAGATACTTTGCTTATAGATAATCAACATGCGTATAGAAAATACAAATCATGTCATTCTGCTCTTAAAATATTTAGTAATTATGCGTATACGAATATTGATAATCCTTAGCATAAGGTTCTAGCGATATTCATTGATTTAAAACAAGCGTTTGATTCTTGTGATCAGAGGGTGTCAATCAGGAAATTGATGCATGAATATCGTTTGGAACCTTGGTATTTAAAAATTTTGAACATAAATATGTAACAAAGAATCTTTAAAATAGCAGAAAATCATAAATATTATACTTTACCGTGTGGTTTTAGTCGGGATTCTGGACTGGGAGCACTACTGTTTAGTTTATATATCAATGGTTTTGCAAATAGTATCACTTGTCCTTTTCTTTTATATGCTGACGATATTGTTATATATGAATCAGATACTAATATAAATGACATTGCTTTAAAATTAACTGATCAAATGTTAGAAATTTGTAAATGGTGTCATAATAATAAGGTGAAAATTAATTTCGATAAAACAAAATGAATGGTATTCCATAAAGATAAGGATTTAAGTGTTAGAGATGAAACCTTTAATGGTCTTAATGTCAATAATGAAAATATTGAACGCGTTTATGAGTTTAAATATTTAGGTTTGGTATTTGATCCATGTATGAGTTTTAGTAAGCATTACAATATGTTATGGGAAAAGTTGCAAGTAGAATAAGATACATACAAGGAATTAAACGTTATTTGCCAATAAATGTGATGAAAATAATGTTCAATGCTTACGTAATTCTGTAACTGATTATGGATTAGATTTATGTGGTATGCAAACAGAAGCACAATTCAATGAAATTCAGTCAAAAATAGATCGATTTTTAGTAAGTTACATTTTTCCAAGTTTGGTACGCAAATCCAAATGGAATTATAAAAGAACTAAGAATTCCATAGATAATAATCACATTAGACATGAATAATAACGTGCGTGTAGCACGCAGAAAGTTCAAGCTGAAAAATTTCAATATATATTCCGTAACAAGTATATAATGCGACTATAATACAATGCATTAAAAACATATTTTTTACAAACAACATTTTTATGTGAAAAGAAAAGGTAACAAAGACGTGTGTTCAAAATGTATAAATAGTGAATTATTTAAACAAAAAATCAAGTATCTCCAATGCTACATTTTTTTAATTTCGAGAGGAATGTTGACAACAAAGTCAACGTTTGCTCCGAATTTAATAGAAAAAAGTATTTTAATGTAGGATTAGTTTGTAAAAATAAATTCGAAGAAGTTAATTTTATTGGAGTATAATTTTACATCTAAGGCTTATTCGCACAAATGCGAGGTCCCCCTAGATGTGCACAAATATTTTTGTATTTCAATTCATATCTGCAACTCATGGGCATAACCGTAAGTAACTTTGAGCTCTTATGGTAAACAATTGTGCAGTAATATAAAAAACAAAATTAATTACCTGCAGTTGACTGCTTTTGAATATCTCGAAGAGATTTGCAGAGTGAGTCCAAAGTAGCCTTATGTTCATTTTGAGATTTCCAAGTTTCAAGAATGTTCATAAACAGGATGTAAGGTTCCAAAATACCTTTACGGTATTCAATTTCCCACTGCACAATTCTTGAATCTATCACACGCAACGCGGTATACAGCCTAAACCAATCTTGAACAACTGTTGAATCTTCTGCAAGGATTTTTGCCACTTTGGGAACGTCTATTATGTAGGGATCATTGATCAAGTTTTTTGACATGGTTTAATTCAATTGGAGCGAGTCAGGTTACACGAAAATATTTTTTATTTAAACAATTTTAGTAAATTATTTCTGGTAAAATTTGCACACAATAATATGTTTTCAAAGTTCCAGACTTGTTACAAAATTAAACATTCATTCTTTCTAGCTTTATGTAGTGTAGCATATGTATTTTTTACATAAATACTGTACGAGCACATATATTGCGTTCATTTATGTCAAGTAGATAAATATAACTTTAAACTGTAGGATGAGATAAATTTTTGATTCCCAGTCGAATTGGCAAAAGTCAAAGTTGCTACACATTACATGTTGCCAAAAGTGAGACGTTTATATCCCTATTGTTAAAATTCGTAAAACTCTCGGATTGGTTTTTAGCAACAAAGATAATTACTGTAAAACCCAGTAGCTCCGGATTAGAAATTTTACTTTGACCGTATCAGGGCTGGGCAAAATACATGGGTTGGAAATACACAATACTAAATATAGTCATTGGCCAAAAATACTTTTGCATTTTAAATACATTTTCAGGATTTCATCCAAAATACAAAATACAGAAGCTTTGTAAAAGGTGTCAAAATACAAAATACATATATTTTAAAAACATTTGAAAATACACAATACATACAGCGCGTAAAATAAGTTAAGTGCATTTTTATTCACTTAAAAGCTTAAAATTAAGGAAGCCAAAAATTACTTACCTAATTTGATAATAGTTTGCAAAAACTTCGCGTACATGTATAATTGAAAAATGATACGCTAAAGGAAACTCAAATCATTTTAATTTTAAATATAGTTCTAGTTAACAAAACTGTTTTGGATTCAATGTGGGTCTAGAAAGAATTAGAAGAACTACTGGAACTTACAGTCAAAGTATTTTTTATTTATTTTTCAATTTCTTCAATGAGCCCCAAGCTAACCCAAAAATGCCATATTCACTATATATGTAACATTTAAAATTTGCAGCTATTCTTTTAGTTACATCCATTATCAATGTGATCAATATTGCAAAATTATAAAAAAGCCCAGTATTTCATAACCTTGTTCAATGAAAAACTTGGATTTTTCGAAAAATGGATTTTGTATTTTGTAAAAGTATTTTAAATACATTTTGCATTTGCCCTGAAAATACAAATGTATGTTAAATACATTTTTGTATTTGAAGCTCAAAATACAAAATACATGTTTTTGCGTATGAGTTTTTAAAATACAAAATACCTACATATTTTTGCGTATAAGTTTTTAAAATACAAAATGCAAAAATGTATTTTTAATACGTATTTTAAAAAAATGAATATAAAATACCATGTATTTTGCCCAGCCCTGGACTATATGTAAATTTGGAAAACCTGGTTTTTGACTTCGTAATTTTGGCAACCAATAAAGTCTGAAAATGGGGTATTTTAGTGCATTTTAATGTATTTCCAATTTGAATTTAGCTTGTTGCCAACAATGAAAATTTTTGAGTCGCCGAATTGACTTTTGCCAATTTGACTGGATTATAACAATATAAAAACATTTTGGACGGGTTTATCAGAAGAAATTGGAGATAAAATAAGTTTGTGGTATGTCTTCCTGTACAGAACAGAAAATATATCTCATATGCTCAACCCGTTATCTTTTTAATGTTTTTAACCAGCATTATCATTATTAAGTAGCGAGAGCTACTTTATGGGAATGCTCTGTCCGTCCGTCTGTCTGTCACGTCGATAACTTTCGAACGGATTGACATGCCGTTTGCAGTGTTGGACTGCAGTATTTTTTATTAAATTTTAATGTTGAAATTCAGCGCGCTGCGACAAAGCGCACTGGTCACGCTTATAAGCGCTTCAAAGCGGAAAATTCATAAACATCATGTGACATATGATTTCATATCTACAAAACGTCAAAAATTCAACTGTGATAATCATTTTTGTCCTACAAAGTCAGGAAGGCCACAAATCGAGGTCAAACGTAAAAAAACGTCAAATTTCAAGTTTTATGTAATTGGATAGGTCTTGACGAGTGGATTAAGATGAAATAGGACACTAATAGTCTAGGATGACCTTTAAGGTCACAAAATGAGGTCAAATTTCAAGTTTTGCATATTTTGATAGGTCATGAAGAGTTGGTCAAAATAATTTGATAGACATTCCAAATATTGTTTCAAAATGTTGTATTGTTCGAAAGTATTCAAATCAAATAGTTAAAACGTGCAGCTTTCGCTACTTGGTTACACCCGTACTTGATATGGTTTATTCCACCTGTCAACGTATGTAGGAAAGACTTGGTTTAAGTTAAAATCACATATTTTTGATTATGCCAGGGAAATTTAAAAGTTGCAGAGTTTAAGTGTGTGGCTCAAATTTAGTTAAAATGTCGTTATCTTTTGGACAAAAAAATATTGAAGATGCAATTCACGATATTGTTATGCTTCTGTTAGAAGACAGAGCAAACTTAGTTACAGACTGGTTTAAGTTTTCTAGGGCGTTAAGATTGAAACGACCCGACCTCGAACAATTGAGAAGGGGATTTGACAATAATACATTGACACCGTACGAAATTTTTGATACCATACTTTTACTCTGGCAATCGTCAAAAGGAAATAAAGGCACTTTACAAATTTTAATTCAAACCCTTAAAGATATCGAAAAGCTCACAGCCGCAGGTATTTTGTCCTTATCTTCTTTTTAATCAATGGTTTCATCTCATGGATTTTTAGAACGACGATTTGAAAAATTTCTGAAATAAATATTTCTTTACCAATGTGAATGCAAAGTTAATAGTAGATTTTTGAAGCGACTTTTAATGTGTGAAAGTAATGTTAATGATTTTCCATATGACTGTAATGGGTTTCATGTTCTGCATTTTACTGTGTAATTACGTCACTATTGTTTTCTTATTCAATAATATACCGCTGTTTTACATTGTGTCTACGAGGTGAACTTGTTCCGCGAAAAAATAACTAATCTACTAAATTTAAATTCGATAAGATTTGAATTGTGACAAATTAAGATTATTGCACTTAAAAATTCCTAAAATTTTAAATAGAATCCTTGGAAGAGTATCAAAGTTCACACCCAACATTTGATCTTAGTTCATTACGAGAAGAGTTGGAGCACACAGAATTGCCGGACACATCCGTAGATGCTAATTCATCGCCTGAAGAATTTGAGCGGCTTGAATTATTTATTAACGAAATGGCAAATGTGGAATCATTGAATAAGACTGATATGAGTCAAGCATTGAATACATGGGAGAAGATAACATGCTTTGAAGAACTAGTACAGCAATATAAGCATATGCCAAAAAAAATCTCCGCACGATTGCATAAACTTGGGATGTACACCGAACTATTAGATTTTACTAAATTATTGCACTCAAAAATGAGTACCATTTTTCCAGATGACCGTGAAACCCTAATAATGGAGCATCATTTTGCTAAAGCTCTGTACGCTAAAGGTTTCTGGACTGAATCTTGCAGCTGCTTTGAGAACCTGTGGGTAAAACAGAAGATTTTACCAGACGATGACCCTTTAATTGCTGCTACAGTCAAAAACCACACCGCAGTTCTTATAAGTTTGAAAAAACCTGGGGATGCAATGGAAATACTGAAGGCATCTGTTGGAGAAAAAAAGCAACATTTATTCGATTTAAAAACTACTTTTGCTAGTGTGCTAAGTGAAGAAGGGAAAAATGATTTGGCGCTGCAACATTACAAGCAAGTGCAAAAGTGGCAAAAGAGAAAATTCCCTGAAGAAGATGAACAAATTTTTAGCACGCGTCACAACATTGGAGTAATTTTTTTCAAAGAAAGAGAATTTGAGAAGGCTAAGAAAAAATTTGAAAAAGTAGCCAAGCACAGAAAAATGACTTTAAGCGCCGAACATCCGGATACCTGCAGGTCCAGTTACTGGTTGGGAATCACACAATTTGAACTTGGAGATTCAAAAACATCACTAGAAAATCTGGACCTTGCTTTTAAGAATCAAATAAAGATTTTAGGTAAAAAGCACCCTCACACTGAGGAAACTGAAAAAAAGATGAAGAATATTAAAGATATTTTATATAATTCCCACGACGTTTATAGCTTACACATGCATATAAACAATTGACAGTGTGTAATTTTCTAACATACTTACAAAAGTTAATAGATATTTTAATTCTATTTCACATTGATTTCTACTAAACTGCCCCAGCAGATGAGCTTCGTTTTTTGTACTTATATTATTGCGCACATTTAACCTTTGTTTAAGTAATTATGATTTTTAATGCATCCCATTGTTAGTCAATTGATTTAATATCAAGATGCCATTTTTGCTGTAATTCAGCTCCAGGAATTTAGTAAAAAACTTCTGCAAATGAGCAAATTTGACCCAACTGATATATAAATGTGCTTTTAAAATTACTAATGGGAAAATAAATAGTTTTTCATACTGAAATGGTATCGTAAATTTGTTTGTGTAATTGAATCTAATTTTTAAACCTTAGAACCTTATTACTGTCGAGTATTTACGTTATGTTTTGTAAAGTTTCTTCTGTTGCTTCTTGCCAGTAAGAGTAAACACATGCATAAATGTCTTCGAAACCCAAAAATTGCCAGGTAGAAACTAGAAACGTTATTGTCATTTTAATGAACACATATTTCTATTGTGGTAACATAAGTGGAGTTGAAATAAATACTATTCAATTTCAACGACCTTAAATTCTTATTTATGGCATATTTTAAAAAGTTCGATTTAGAACGATTTTGCAGAAAATTGATTGCATTTAAAGGAATCGGAGAGTTTACTATAAATACGGTAATTTAAATTAAAACAGTTTGGACATTATAACAACGGGGAATAATATCGCAATTAATATCGGCTACATTAAAATACCTAGTAGGGTTTTAAATGAAAAGATATGAGATGATATCAATATGCTATTGAATGATATTTAGTAAGGTAAGAAATAGAGAAGAAAGTCACATTATAAGAAATACCAATGCTACAAGCGTCGGCCTTCGACCAACGTGAGCATATTATGGTAGGGGATAAGAAAACTACTGCCAATTGGTAGCATATGTGTAACTTCGGGTCGACAAATCTCTCACCTCTCGGAGTAAAAGGGGTTTATGATCTTTCCCGATCCCTCTTTCAATAAAAAATTTGACCACTCTTTCTCGATCTCTCTTTTATCAAAGTAAATGAAAATCGATCTCTCTCGATCACTCTTGCATTAAAAAATTTTCAAACTATCT
>JAQFYJ010000462.1:0-13198 GCA_034694685.1 Isotoma anglicana | reverse complement strand
AACATTAAATGTGATGGATTGTTCTCTTTGACTGATGATGACGGATAGAATAATATTGTGAATGAATCAAGCAATTTTACCGCACATATGTAGAATCATTTGTAATCACTTGGAGGAAGTTTATAAAGGTAAATATCATCCCAATTAATTTTTTTATTAAACAAATTTGCTTTAAATAAAAACTTCACCTCGTGTCTATCCCTCCGTGCAAAATTGCATTGTAAATAGTGCATATGCTTTTAGAGGTATTATTATTCTTATGAGTTATAAACCAGGTTAGATGCTACTACACTAAGTTAAAGACGGTTTTTAAAGGTATGCATACGTGTGTATGATATGATCAGGATGATAATGTATAATAACATAGAAAATGATACTATCACAAGTCCTTGTTATAATTACTGGACTTGTGCCAGAAACACGAGAATCTCATGTCATTCTCCCATTAGCTGGAGTTTAAGTAGTGAGAAGTACTGAGGGCTTCCACCACTTTTTACTGAAATAGCTTTACTTCAAAATATACCTTACATTGCATTTTACATTTAATATTCAGATATGTCATATGTTTTATATACAATCCATTAATTACATTCTAGTCTTGTACGACGAGTACATGACCAAGTTAAGCCAAGCCACGCAGAACTCGTTACATACATCCACAAGTTTCCATAAGGTATAAAAAAGCACCTAGTTAAGTAGGTATCCATATAATTTAAAGCCCCTTAGGTTATGTCATGTATGTCATGTAGTCAAATTTTTGCTAGGAAAAGCATTTTATGAAATTTTCATATTTTTTAAAATGGTAACTCTTGATTCCTACTTTTTTTCCTCTTTTAAAAAAGTTACCGCTTGCATTTTTTTCCGTCTCCTCAAGCTCAAGCCTTTTGGTTAGAAAAGTCCTTGGTCCTTGCTTTCTGATGCATTGCCCTAGATATCATTTTTATATTATTATTAATATTACAGGGAACGAGTAGCCGGTAAAGCCCTCAGGTCTCTTTTTCTTTTTAGATTTAAGTTTTTTAAGCTACACGCTCCACTCCACTGTACTGTATTGAATAAAAGCTGTTGTACTTACTCATGTGTATGTGTACTTTAGGGTGTAGTATAGTATGCATGGGATGAACTCAAAGTTGTAGTAGAGACTTGAAAGTTGAGAATGAATTTTTAGCCCTACTGGGCACTTGGTTTTTTCGAGAAAGGAAGGAAGTGTGTCGTGTATGAGTTTATGTTTTAATAAGAGAATTAAGGGTTTGATATACATTCGGTATAAATAACTGCCTTATGTCTGTCTGTCTATACACCTTGAGAGTGAGGACCATGTGGATAATATTAATGCTAAGTAAGTATGCAATAATGCAGGTGTGCGTTTACCATTAGCACCTTGTTATCAGTTCAATTTTGTCCGTATTAAAAAGCGAGACCCTCCCTTCTCTGTAAAAAACATATTTACAAGTTAAACCGACATTACTCATGCAACCTTTCCCAACCCGCGTTAATATATATTGTAAAGTAAAACAGTGCGAGTCGGGAGTCGGATTTTAGGACGGAGTTGGTGATATCTCCGAAAATATAAGATTAATCACTTTATTGATGGTGGTGGGGGTAAAAACGCAATTACATACCTGACTTTTTGGGATATTAAGGTTATACTGGGAGCGAGCATCTAAAGTCTTGACTGGATTAAAATATACCCTTGATAAAAAGATTCAAACACGCAGTCCAGTGTTCTTATCACAAATCTAATTTACTTTAATATACTCACCAATTTAGTAAGCATGGACATGAATAGTAAATTTACATATGGGCATTATAAACAAATAAAAGCCCTTAGGTGACAATTCGTATCTTTTAAAAGATTTAAGCAAGGTGAAAAATTTACTAATTTTTCTAACATTTTGAGATTGACAGTCAGTCAGTTCGGATTTGGATAGAGAAATTAGAATTTTATAATTTGTACAAGGTAATTCATTCATTATTATTATGCACCATCCCCCTGCCTCAGTCTTACTTAAATGTTTTTTCATGGCGTGGTCTCTCCTAAATTGACTACGCCAAGAACTTTATCGAAAAACTATTTCAATATTTGTTCTTTCCATCATGAAATGGAACTTATCATCTTTCATAGTTCTTTTTAGTACTTTTTTCAAGAGGAAGGGTTATCCCCCTTAGCATCTGTACTATTGCTGTCTGAACTATCTGATGCTGTCAGTCAGTCTCGCCTTCCTGCATGTCATGCGACTATCATATATTGTATTTTATATATATAGTTGCAATATTGTATATCAAACTCATGTCATTTCTCTATCAAAAATTGTGACTGACAATGCAATGCATTACTAACTAAACAAACTAAAATATGAAACGATAACCAGTTGCCATATTCGTACATATGCACTTTCTGCATAGATAACTGTAACAGAATTATTTTAAAACTAAATTTGGTTTTGACACTTGGTTAAGATAATATTATTATTAGTACTTGCTTCCGATATTATTACATATTATTTTGTATACTTTAGTACACGAGGCATTTATATTTACAATAGAGGAAAAAGTACAGTTAGATTTTAATACACTCCAACTCCAATCTACTACAAATAAACAGCTGGAAGTGCATCTGCACTTTGTATATCGGTAATATTTTCTCAGAAAATCAATTTTCCTCTGACTTTGTAATATTCTTATCGTATCTGCAACAGACAAAAGCTATTTTCCAACAAGTTTGAATATTCACTGTGCAAAATGAAAATAACTCTTTTGTAGGATTAAAACTAATGAATTGCATGCACTTATTTATTTAAAGTTCTGCAAAAAAAAACATTATGTCCTTAGTCCTTACTTTATGTGTTCTCCTTTTTCTAATCTATATAATATTATAATCGATACTAGCATTAAATAAAAACACTAAAGAATTCAATTCCCATTTCCAATCACACAAGCTTGCAAAAAAGGAATCAATAATAGCTAACAGGTCCGCATTTGAATACCTTATAATAATAATAATGTTCCATTTCTTTCTTGGTGCAACATCTTCCATATATTATTATGCATGCAGAATATGTTAAGGTATAAAAGGTTGCTTGCAACTATAATTCTGTCTGGGTTACTTTGAACGGGACAGCAGCAGTTAGTATGGATATTGGTTGGAACTTGGAAGCATATTACATTTACCTACATGCACATTTGCGTGCATAGACTACAGCAGCAGTGGCCGTGGGTACTTTCACTTTTTTCTTTAAGCATTACCAACGGGTAGTGAAAGTTCCTTGAGTAAGTACCTACTCGTAGTTTGTAAGCTAAAATTGCCTACAATTTCTACTTTCTCAGGCCAGGCCAACCCTACCCAAGTACGATACCATACCAGTGGTTGCAATTCATTTCCAATGCCATTGCCTGGCTTGGCTTAGGGTTCGACTCTCTTACTGCCGGTTGCTATTGCCACAATCCTAGTGACTTTTCCCTGCCAAGCGAAGCCAATGTCAGGCATGGGGAGAGTAAAGGAAGAAGGAAAAACGGAAAGAGACCCAGTAGACTCTCTCTCAGTTTCTCTCTAGTCTTACCCTACTCAACATCTCTGTACTTTTTCGGTGGTGCAGTGTGGATTTCTTTTAAGGAAGAGAATTTCTTCTCGACACATTTCATTCAAAAGTGAAATCTATCCTGGTCTGGCCTAAGACAGAGGATCACATCCTATCAAAAGAGTTTTCTCTGGAGAAAGCAGAAAGAAAGTTGGGACTGCAATACGACAATATTATTATTATTATCCTCATCATCATCCTACATTAAGTACGACTGTCTCGTGTAGTATAAAAGTCTAGCTTTGAACTTTTAATTCTTTTAAGAGTTTTCTTTTACACATCTTATCAAAACTATCTTTGAGACGATGATAGAAAAAGATAACATTAACAAAACTAGCCAGCACTAGGGGAACTATTAAAGATAAAAGAAAGTCAAAGGTTGTGAAGAAACATTTCTCCACATTTTGAGAATATTTGTGCTCTAATTACCTCTATTTAGAAAAAGGAATTTACTTTTTGCGTACTTGCACACAGTATAAAACATAAAATAAAAAAGTTTCTTCAAGCTTGAATCTCTGTCTTAGAGAGTCAAAGTTCTTTAGATCAGCTCATGTCCTACTGACTTGACTTAACGGTATTTTCTTCTTCAATAGTTTATTCTAATACTGAAACTGAGACAGAGTTACTTCTTGTGAATTCATTTCGTTTCTCCTATTATTCCATTCTATGTGAGTGTCTCTTGTTTTTGTATGCAGACAGAGGAGGTCAGTTCATTTCCAAAACATTTTCCCTCGACGAATGAAAGTTTAGTTTCAAAAAGTTTTTTATGTCTTGACTAACTAACTAAAGGTAAAAGTAAAATTATACCAGGGAAAATAGTAAAAGTCATCTCATCTGAGAAGTGAAACTTGGTGCAAGTGAGTTTCCTTCTTCCCCCTGTTAATACTTGTACTTTCTACTGCCAAAAAGCAACTAGGACTCCCTACTGCTGTAACATGTATTATTAAATGAAGTAATCAGTTGATGACGCAGAGAGGGAGAAAGTCAAGTTTATGATAGGGAGGCTGTACGGTGCAGTTTCTAGATTTGGTTTTTGAGACATACTTCCGTCTGTGTGGTGTTGAACGGTTGTGGTGCAATGCAACTGTAAATCCACTTACCACTTTCATTTCATGGATCTTGCATTTGGTTTTGGATCTCAGGACTAAAAACTCATACGAGAAGAACCCAAACCATTGATGTTTATTTGGAAACTTTCCTAAAATTATCATCATCATCATCAGCAGAACTCTCACAACCTAACAGAGTAAGTAGTAACTCTCGGGGTTGGTTGGTGTGTGTATACGATTTGCAATTTTATCAAGAATCACTTCTCTACTTTTGTGAGTACTTTCTCTCAATATGTATGTATAAATCCTACTTACTATAATATTTAGCTTTCATCAAACTATTTTCAGTGAAAATAGTCAAAGACATCAGTTGTATTGTAGTAGGACCAGGCTCACTCACAAAGTTATTAGACGCAGTGGTATGGTGTGATGAAACTTATTCGGTGTCCGTGTCGGTTGTCTTCTTGGTCTCTCCATCCTTGACTTGGAAAGTGCAGTGGAATATCTGAAAAAAGTTGAGAGGATAATCTAGAATCTAGAACGCTAAAGATCTTTCTCTTTTGATCATCATCATAATATTATTAGAAACAGTACTCAGTACAAAATACAAGAATCTGTACAGACAGATTGTTCACATTGTACGTTGTGCTTCTGCTTGGTAGATTTTGCTTTTCGCCTGAAAGAAATAAAATGTGTGTTTGTGTTTAATATTGACTACAACATTACAGATAGAGTACAAATATACCAACCACACATAGTACTTTCTATTACTAACAGTTTTGGAGACTTGCTGACTGACTCTCTAAAGAAAAGAATTCTGCTCAGAATCTCAAGGAACTTTAGCTAAGAAGTAGATGTAAAAAAAAGTTGGGTTTTCCTACGGCTGGAGTGGAGTTGAGACTGGAGAGACGAAACAGCTATTTGTTTGAAAGCTGTGTGGTTTTGTCGGTTTGAGAAACATTAACCATCGCCATCATCATCATCAGCATTATCATCATCAACATGGTACGGAAATATATAGACAAAATACTAGAAAAAAATTTGTCTGCTTTGGTCTATTTCATAGTAGATAGGGAATATACATACATACTTTGGTCTGGTTGGTAATAAGAAATAACTATTACTCAGGCTGCTAATGCTCCGAGATGGAATGCGTACATGGATATCTAGGGAGTAATTAAGGTAGGGTTATTGAATTCCCTCCTATTTAAATGAAAAGGTCAGTCGTACATTTTTACGAGGGGGAGTTTTCTCGGAAATTTGTTTGTGTGGAAATATCCACATTATCTTCCCCCATGCATTCACATTTCAAAACATATTACACCCTGATGAAAATGACATACTCAAAAGATATACAATAGAGAATGTTACCAGAAACATAATAATAATTTGAAAAAGAACCCCGAGAGAGTGGGATCATATATTCTTATATCGGTTGTGTATACAACATTTAACATACACTGATGGGGTAGTCGATACCCGATGTGGTGGTGTGGTGATATGATGGCTAATGGCTTTCTTGATATGATCTCCTCATATGCTAAAAGTAGTGGTCTGGCATTTGTTAAAATTGAAATTGAAATGTCTACGCGATTTTATGACCACCGTGTAATTTCACACGCAGAACATACACATAGTTAGAAACTTCTTCTCACCCTGCCGAATACGTGTGTGTGTGTTTTACTTTGTTTTGTTATCTAACTATTTTATGAAGTAAGTTACGCGTTACGAACTACACAATACGTGACAATGACAAAGGGGAGTGGATTTGTCAATTGGATTTTACTTGTATGTTCTATGTTGCGTTGGGCTCGATTTCGATACTATAACAATATTATAGAAGTGTTGATATTGCTTATCTTATTATGAGACGTTTTAGAATTTCACATAAGAACCAATCCAATACCACACTTACAAGCTATGTATGTAATGGTATCAAATGGTGTGCGTGAGAATTCACATTGATTTTTGTGAAAGAAGCAATTGAAATGATGTTATGATGTAGGAATTGTCAGATCAGTATCGGATGTCATTGTCATCTCATAACATTCAATGGCAAATGTCACCAATAGAACATTTTCCAACTTTTTCGCACAGGATACTTTTGCTTGCGACCTTAAATGGAAATAGTAGAATGGAGTCGAGAGTAGAGTGTCACTTTACAATCGAAGAAGCATGTCATAATATTTTGTTTGAATTGAACTTCTTTTCAAAACAAGGTATTCAATGTATGAAAATTGGAATGGGTGTGTTTGTACAATAAGGTTGCGAGAAACGTAAATGTTTTACACGCATTGTCTTCAAACAACAGTTGTAGTGTGATGGTTGTTTTATATTATGTCATGCGATATTGCCAATAGAACTGTATAGAGCGGTGGAATGAAAATAATTAATGTAAATTGTGGAGAAAAAGAAACCAAAAAGAGTTAAATGTAAATGTTACATAAGAGAAAGTTTAAAAGGTATAGGAATTCTTATAGAGAAAGTATTGGGTCGGGATTTTACAAAATCAAAAATGTTTTCTGCATTGCCCCAATTATTTTAATTCAAGGAACATATTCTACCTGTCTAATTTTATTGTACTAAAATTATAACGTTTTTAATTTGTAGGCCAAACATTTTCAACAAGTTTCAAATAAATTCAAAACACGTTTTTAAATAATATTTGTCATGCATATTTGATATGATAACTGTCAAAATACTGAAGAAAACACAACATTTCATTTTATTTTCGGCTTTTACACAGAAATCATTTTAAATTTTAAATGACAGAGTATGAAACATGGAAATGAGAAACCCACTTGTTAGGAGTATATATTGACTTAACTAATATAAATGCCAAGGGCTAAACAAGTCGTGTGCATGAAGAGTGTGAGAAAGCTTACAGATTTCAAACGTTTTTGAACCTCCAATCCAACATTCAACTAAACCAAAGCCCCAAATTATCGTATTAACATTTACCCTAGATTTGTTTAACTTCGTGCATCCAAAACCACACCAAGACTCAACATCAACAGAACAGAGAAGGAAGGTATTTACTAAAAGGATGTTTGACATTTGACATTGCCATACCATACCTCAGTGGATAGCATGCATGCATTTCATTTATGAATGCCTAAAAGTTACGTGGACATATATTTTTTCCAACAAAAAAAGAGGCATAAATATTCCTCTCGTCAAGCCGTCAAACCAAACCCCAACACTATGTTATATTGGTTCACTTAAGAGCAATTACTCTCTATTCATTGATTCAGCAGGATGCTCATTGGGCTCTGACTTCCTTCCGGTTAGAAGAATTCAGTGTGATATTTACAGCGGAAATGTGGAAATGCTTACTGAGGCCGAAAAAGCAATCAATTTCAATTAATTTGAAATGAAATCCCCACATCGCAGGTTGGATATGGCAGGATCGGCTGTCAATTATTGTTAGAGAACACAACTCAGAAGTCAATTAGTATTGGAACCCATCCCAACCCACGTAGCCATAATAATGTTGAATGTTGAATACACCATAAAACATTTCCAGACATTTCTCCCAGGACAAGATACAGTTCAACTAACATCAAACATAAAACTCTCCTGTCTACATATATGTAGTAATAGGGTAAACGTGAAAACTTCTGTTTCTCTCTCTCTCCCAGTAGTGTGCAAAAAGTTCATACTACTTTGACAAATGGAATTTGAAATAAACCCTATTACATCGATTGCACACACGACCCATACAAAATACAAATAACCGAAAAAGGTTTTCAGAACAAATATCATCCCACATAGAGAGAAGTCCCTTATTCACACCACACTCTGAGTATGTATCGACATCCCACTTTAGTTGTTAGAAATACACGAAAAATATGTAGAAAAGTAAGTAAATGGTAGTAAGTGTTCCATCAGATGAGAACAAAACTGAAAACCATACTCAGCAGAGAAACTAAATAGATGGGAGGGTCACGGTACACTGCAAATTTGAATTGGGATGGAACATGGAACTTGGAAATAATGTAAAGTTGTCTCTCCACTAGAATCTAGAACTCGTACATGGAATGCATAATTGTGTCAGAGGGGGCTTAACTCGTCCTTACTACCAACTACTTCCTCTCTACTCTTTGCTCTCATTCCTATCATACTATTACATTACCAAAGCAAACCACTCACTCTTTGCCTTTCCTTCACTTTCTCCACACACAAGAGAAAGTACTCGAGTAGAAGGGAATCTTTTTGCAAAAATGTTATATGAGCAAATTTCTGCAAAAAGAGATAAATGCTTACTTGCTTGCCTTCACACACACACCACCATGGACATTATACAACAAGGTTTTGATCACAGCCCATAATGCTGTCTCTCTAAACGAAAACTTCCTATAATATTATATTCTCATTCCCATTGGTTTTTCTCAGTCCTTACTGGTTCATACTACTTCCTTCCTCGTGGCTCCAGTCTCCAATGGTGGTGGTGGTGGTTAGGTTGTTTTAGGATTTATTTAAGCGGAATTCACCAAAAGAAAAAATAAAGAGAGGAGAAAGGAGAAGTGGATAAGTAAGTAGTTTGTTAAAATAACTTTATTTCGAGTCCCAAAAACATTCCGTTTTTCATCTGCTGCTAGCAAAACCAAACTGGATGTTGATACCAGTAGAGAGTAGCTAGTAGCTTATAGTTATAGTAATGTGTTTCAATTCGACAGATGTATTTCGACAAGTCAGTATGTACACCGTTTGATATTGACTACAGGAGAAAAGTCCATTTTATTGGCCTTATTGAGTCCTAGTTTTTTTAACTCTTTGCATTGCACACTCCATTAGCAAGGAGAACTTACTAATACTTTGTAAGAGGAAGAAGGAGAAAAAGATGTCTTTCTCTCTTTCTACTATATATAACATATATGTAATAGAATATTATTATTGTACCTTTTAGTTTTTGACTAATGCTTAATGTAAGGTAGTACTTGGTACTTTCCTAGTATTAAGCTAGAGTTTGTCCCTTGTAAAAGAAGAAGGTAGATAGAGAGAAATGGTCCCAATATTGACTTTATCCATGACAAACTGTTACTTTCATCAGAGACAGAGAACGAACCGTGAACAAGAGGAAGAAAGCGAAGGACTTCTTAGTGTTTGAATTCCTCCTGGGAAATTTCTCTCCTTTCTTTTTACGTCTTCCCAAATTGCTGTCTTGTGTATTTCAAAAGGTTCAAATTTGGGATGGTTTAGGGCCTCATAAATTGCTCAGTTACGGTATGGAAATATCTACTTACTAAAAACTTACCTCCCGTTTTACACAAATATATTTACAAAAACATCCATACATAAGTTTCATCATCTTGACGAAATTCTTATCTCTTCTTTTGCTAGTACATTATGCATGTATACATTTTACTAATGCTCTCTGCACAGCATAAAACCTTAGCATATAATATTATTATGGCCTTTAAATATCTTCTTAGGATAAAAGGATCCTTTCATAAATCACTCCAAAGACTTTCATAATCTCAATTGGGATTAATACTCACTGAAGAGTGAATGCATTTTCCGGATGTGAAAATGTGAATTGGGTCACTGACTATCTGGATGGATGCACCAGACCAACTTGTATGTGACAAACACATCTTTGCAGGTCGAGCAAGATAAGCTCCCAATTCAATTCCAAATATATTTACCTATTCCCTATACACACTACAAATATATACTATAGTACTCGTCGACAATGTCAGCATGTCGGAGTGTCGGACCAAGTGATTTATGAACTGAACCATACCCAAGATAGTTGTAAAAGGCAAAGTTTAAATAAAGGAAGGAGGAAATGAACATTCTATTATTATTCGAATATTCAAAATTCTGAAGAAGCTTCCCCACCCAACCTCCACTGTGCACAAATAACCCTTGTGTATACTATATAAGTGTGTATTTATTTTCATATTAGTTTTGCATGTCTTATCCATTTCAAAAGTCAATAGCCCTGTGTCATGCGTGCGTACTTACTTATCTTCAGTTTAGTTTCTGGGCTATTAAAATTCATACAAACTCTGTTTCGCCATGTAATCGTTTTACTAACTCTTTATATACTGAATGCTTTTCAGTTAGTTTTAAATTTAAATATTAACTATATGCTATACTCGTATTAAGATTTTGTGGAAACTATGGATGTATCGTTTCTGTATCTGTATTTCCTTATTTTGTAAAATACTACAAAGTACAAAGTACCGAGCATGCTGAAGGTTGCACCCATCCATAGGAGAACCAGCAGGCCAGATCCACTCGACTGGCTCTCTCTTCTCATATTCATCTACTAAGCTAACAAAAACAGTTTCAAAACATTATGGCCATACTTGAAAGACATATTTCATGTGCGTTTAAGTTTCAAGTGTAACTTCTCTAGGAACCCTTTCGAGAGAAAATGCGGCAGTTTACTTGCATGGCATAACTTCATATTATATCAGAATAGCCCAGCTAGCAAGAAGGACGATGTAGAATAGAAAAATACAGAAAATATTATTATTATTACTATTATACGAATCCAACGAAACTGACTCTCTGCCTGTTTGCTTCCAATTGCTTTTGCTTATGTTAAGTTATATTTTTCCCTTATCTCTCGATTCTCAAAGTGCTCATTGGAACATAAAGTAAAACTTCAAGTAAAAAAGAGGAGACGACGAGTGGAAAAGAAAAAAAAACAAATTTCTTCTTCAAATAACGTTAGAAAACAACATTTTCCATTTAAACAAGAATAAATAGGCTGGAAGGTTCATTTTAAGAAGTTCCATGGTACGATTTACAAGATCGGTGGATCAGAGATGAAAAACTATGTGGAGATATAAAAAATTAAAATGCACGTTTCCTTTTTCCCACGAATGAAAAACTTTCTTTAATCTCATCTCAAGAGGCAATAATAAGCACAACGTTGTAATAATAATGTTTGAACAAACTATATTGTAATAGCAGCTACATGGAAATTTTTCTGTAAATACGCTTTTTCATGGAATTTTATTTATCTTGAAAAATTCTCCATTTATTTTGAAAGGTTAAATGCTGACTGTGACAGGAACAGCAAATAAGAAATATTTTTATTAATTTTATAATCAATATGAAATGAACTGAATCATCAAGTTGCGAAATAAAAATTACTCCATCTGTCTAGATGAAATATCTCTGAAAGTTTGTAAAAGCAAACAGTAAAAAAATGTATAGACTTTTCTAAATTGTTTGCAAGCGATGGTACAACGTAACCACACAAGGGTTCCTCTTGCTTGCAACGATGTCTTAAAAGATATTTCCGAAATAGCTTGAGGAACGAATAGTGATCTGAGAAATAATAAGAAGAAAGGTTAATAATAGAGAAGCCGGAATCACTTGTTCAGGAAATGATACAGAACGGTACAATTTGTTCATTTGCCGATGCTGACGGAATCATGTTCGATGTTCTTTAGCAAACGAAGCGGCAGTGATGATCATCATGATCATTCTATTACACAAACGCTTCAATCGTACACACAAACGCAATGCATAGAGTCCTTTTTGGTTGCAACCATTTTTATACCATCCGTATGCATGTACTATCTTGTACTCTTGCACTTTAGGGAAAGGCCTTGCCACACTTTCCTCGAGTTTCAAGTGTATTTCAAGAGGTAATTTCCGGTAGTTCTCTCTCTGGTCTCTATCTATCCTTTATCCTTGCACCATACCGTTTCATACCCCATAGGATATTCGCGCAACTCCTCCCAGGAAACCGTATTTTTCTCTCCAAAAAGCAAAATTATATACAATCGAAACTTACTTGCTTCTATTCCACTAACTGCAACTTATGAAACAAGATACAATGGTTGAACACATACAAGTGGATTTTTCTTTTTCCATCATTTCATACACATATATCGTGTGTACGTAGGTATATTAGAAAATACGACTTCGTGTGGCTTAAAGCTAAAGCTCTTCGGAGGGGTTGAGATTTGAAGAGGATTTTGTTTCTAATAAAAAATGTTCCATTCCATACAGTTATTACTCTTGACTTGGCTATTTGAGAAGATGCCGACTTCGTCTAGACAACTTTCATATTGATATTTTATTATCCGATAGAACATTTCATACTGACCGGAACGTTAGTAACTTAGCATAATGACTATGACAGACCGATACGGGAATTGGCAAAAGAGTTGTAAACTTGTTTTCGCTTAAATAAAATCTACTTACCTCCACACACTGTCATTATTGAATCTCATTGTGGAGTATAAAAAAGTAATGTGTTTACAGTTTTGATGTGGAAGCATTCAAGCGTTTTAATAGCTTGTGTTAAATCACACCCTTTAATTTTTATGACAGAGAAAGGGACTGTATGGAAAACTGTTTAGCTGATTGTGCACAAACCATGAATTGATTTATTTAATGCGGCAGCGTTTTATTCCTGTTTTGTTGGTAATTCTGTTTGATAGGTTGAATTGCTTGCTTAAAATTATAGTGTGTCATGTGCATATCTTTTTAAAAAATTTCTGTGCAACTTCACATTACTTACCTGGGATAGAAAAATGCATTTGCAAATAAGTCGATAGCCGAATCGGCACTAAATAGGTAGCCGAACTGCCACCCGAT
>JAQFYJ010000461.1:0-13198 GCA_034694685.1 Isotoma anglicana | reverse complement strand
CGAGTGGAACTTTTGCATGTGTTGCTCCAGGGTCTGGGCAGAGACAAAAGGTTTCTCACACACCCTGCACACTTCTCTCCCCTCTTTCTTCCTCTTCTGTCAGCAGATTAACAATAATTAGATCTCTTTCTGAATCCTCTTCACATTCCTATTAGAATGGAAGCTCTTTTAGCTTACCTTTTTAGTGTTGACTGAAGGAGGAGGAGGAGGAGGAGAAGGTTTTCTCTTTCTCCCTCCTCCTCCTGGTGGACTCGTGGTCTCCTCTCCCTTCACCTTATTCCTATACTCAAAAGAAAGAAAGAGGGAGCAGTTATATATCATGGGGTATAGGGCATAGGGCATGGGGGGAGTGGCTACCTTGATGATCGACGGGTGAAGCTGATTGGCCTAATGATGGGTCCTTCCTCGTCCTCCTCCTCCTCCTCAGACCAAGATGGAACGTCCGCTGCTGCTCCTCCTCCTCCTTGCTCCTCCCCCGAGGAGCGCGTTGACTCTGCGTCTTGGGGCTCTTCCTTGACCAGAGTCACATTTTCTGAGGTTTCCCAGAGGAGATGTCCCCTCTCATCCCCCTCCCCCTCATAATACAAACTGTCCTCGCCTCCTTCGCCCTCGCCCACACATTCTATTTTGACTATTGGGGGGGCACCTTCTTGTTCATCACATTCTTCAGTCTCTACAGAGTTGAAATAATTAAAAAGAACGACTAGCTTTTTTCTTCTTTATCTGGGTATAATATGGGGGAGGAGGGGGATTAAAGGTGACTTACGAGGTGAACAGAGTTCAAGGATCTCAGTCCGACATTTGTGAAGTTGCTCGTGGGAGGAGATGAGGAGGAGTGGCGACTCAGAGTCACTCCGACGTGAGTTTGAGTTGAGGATGATGTGGCGTAGCTGGTCTACTTTTCCCCTCAGATCTTCTCGAATTCTCTCGAGTTGAGTGTGAAGAGTCTCGGCCTCCTCCAAAATCCACTGACAAGGGGTGCACGATTGAAAGGGTCCACTGAGCAGGGTGCTCCTCCTTCTTGGAGAGACAGGGGATGATTGTTGGGGTGCGAGGAAAAGGGCGCCCAGGTTGTCCAACTCTCGGTGGGGTTTCTCTCCCCCATCAGCCACTTGAGCCAGACAAAAGAAACAGGGGGAAGGGGCGGCTTCCATTTCAGTGACTGAGCAACCCCGGACCCTTCAGCAGCACAAACTTCTACTTCCTCTTTCTATCACTAGAAAAAGATAAGAAAAAAAGGATCGATTCATATTTTAGTCTCTATGCAGTGCTGCTATCTAAATGTAATAAGGAGAGAGTTAGGAAGGTAGTCTGGTCTGGGTTCCCTTTCAGTGGAACTTACGAGACGCTATAAGGGTTGCACTGTTCACGAACCGGAAAGGGTGAACCACAAGCAAACAGGGGCACGAGACTGAGGGGTGAAAATTTTTGAGAGCTCCGAACACAGAGGAAATGTGTAAACTCTTCTCGTTTCGATGCACTTGATGAGGGTGGAATAAGCATCCAGGATAACCTTCCTTGTTTCCAACACTTTCTGTGGCAAAACAATCACAGATTTACACCCAGCCACAGAGAGAGAGACCCAATAAATAAACATTTAAAGTTAAAATTTGGAATGCCGCCAGATTTACTCTATGATTCTGAGAACAGAACCCCCTTCTTTGCAAGTAAATTAAATAGTTTATTTTCTCAAGTCATAAATTCCATATTCATATTGATAAAATCATTGTGACCATTGCACATTGCATGACACGGGTAAATAATAATATGTTTAGAAGTATGCTGACGACGCTTATATGACAGATTAATGCGTTACACGTATTCATTAGATATGACGCTGACGGTAAGTGTATTTGGTTGAACGTATTGTGGTGACCACTAACTGACGGACATCTGCCCTTCTCAAACCCAAGCTAATTCATTCATGCGTCCTGCTATTTATTACTTTTGTCACGAATAGAGAAAATATTCCAAAACACGGATAAATTCATTTCACGTTTATAAATATGACTGACAATTATAAAACGGGTTCATCTACGTCTCAAAAATCCCTTATAAATATCCACAAGTCTGCCGTATAATCTCCAATTTTTAAATCTCTAAAAATGCTATTAGAAATATTAACCATTTGCATATTTAACGGGAAAGGAGTACTTTTTTATTTTAACATCTAATCTGTCAAATGGAACAAATAAAAAAATCATAGTCTGATCACTAAGACTAAATTGCTTTGCCTAAAACTGTAACTGACAAAAATTGGTAATAGAAACGGATGTGCCAGTTTCTGCGATATGAAATTACCGTAAATCATGAATTAGAGCCCGGGGGGGTATATCCGATTTCCCCGAAAGTGATATGCTCCTCATCGTTGAACAATTTAAGCACATATGCAAGTTAAAATAAAGCAATAAGATGTTATTATTATTAATATCAAAGTTAAATTTTAATTTTTGAATGTTAAGGAGATGGACTGAATTTAGCATAATTTACGAATCTGGGATTTATTTTTGATACAGTTGATAAGTTGAGCTTCACATCGACAAACTTCCCAACCGCACGTCTCTTTCCCGTTCACACATTTTTTCTTTGAGATGCTGAACCGATATTTGGTCAAGTAAGGATCACACTCGATGTGCTCAGATCTCATTCGATCGAAACAATCCTCGTGTTTTTTACAACATGCATCACAGGCGTCTCTCGGTTTGTTACTCCCATCTCGACCTCCAACTCCCATGTTTATAAAACCACAAAAATTACCATGGTATGCGAACTTACTGTACGACGCTCCAAATGCTTCAAAAATCTTCATCGAAAACTCAACTAAACTAACTGATTTTTTCGTCGTCATTTCTTCAACTGAGACATGGTCCTGTGGTACATTTGGTTCGTCATCTTTTGGTTCTGGTTCGTCATCTTTGGGTTGAGGTTCGTCATCTTTGGGTTCTGGTTCGTCATCTTTGGGTTCTGGTTCGTCATCTTTTGGTTCTGGTTCGTCATCTTTTGGTTGCGGTTCGTCGTCTTTAGGTTGCGGTTCGTCATTTTGAGGTTGTAGATCGTCATCTTGTGCAACTGAGTGCAAAGGGGACAAAAAGAATAAGACGAAGATGGGAATCGTCCAGGTGAATCTCATTTGATCTCACTTGTTCTAATTAAATTCTAGGTAAGATTATAAAAGTGGCTGCCGAGTTCACTCAGAAAAGTATTAGGAGGGAGTAGATTTGAGAGCGAGTCTTATTGTCACACTCACTCACTCAGAACAAAGAATAAAGAGATTGGCCTTGCTTGAGTCTGAACAATTAAAAGTAAACTAAGAATGGCTGATGATATGATTCCATTCTTCTTCTCAATGAAATGCCTTGACTTACTCAAAAAGAGTAAATACATTTAAAATATCCTATATTTATTCTATCCATATTATAATTCATTACCATATTTAAAGGCTTTAAAAACAATCTAAAAAATCAACGAGTTTTTCAGTTCAAAAGCAACGACAGTTTCACTTTGTTAGAAGAAATATTTTGAATCCAATATTGTAACTAAAAATGTAACTTGTCCCTTGACATTAACTTAATTTATAACTAAATTTTGCAACATTTGCCCAACAAAAATCATCTTTTAAAAATAAGATAATATATATTTGTGTAATATTCTTTTTGGTCTGAAGTATAATGCCTTTATTGTTAAAGATCTTCATTCTTCTCATGATATAATGGAAAAATAGAACTGGATGAGACGTTTCATGATGAGGTTTCAAATAAAAACGAGTCTCTCTATTTATTAAATATAATCTCTGCGAAAAGAAACTAAAGCGATTGACTTTTATTATAATATTTGAATAATCTTATCATCATCATAATAATTAATAATTGTTAGTAAGAGTATCCTCCAGGAAGTCCATTTTTAGTGAACACAATGTGCCATATTTGAATATTTCTTGTCCTTGCCACAGCCGCATTTGACAACAGAGTGAAACTCCACATTCGACAAAACTCCTCCCCTTTTGACCCCACAAATTTATCCCTCACTTGATTAAAGTTTTCATTCCATGCGAGTTGAGTCTTGTCATAATGTGCCCCAATGTTTGCCCAGTCTTCGACAATGAAAAGTCCTTCAGTGCCTTTCACCACGTCCGCAATGTACGGAATTCTCGCATCCGCCTGATAAGTGTTTGAAAGATTGTTCACACTGGGTAAAAGAGGATCATTTGAGCCAATCGCATGGAGCAGAAAAATTCCATCGTCTTTCAAACACTGACCAATCCCCGAGAAGAAACTTCGGTAGAATTTCTTTGGAATGTGAACCAAAACTTCAATCACGAGAATTCGATCGAATTTTTCACCCTTGTCGATAAGTTCTTGGCAGTCGGAGCAGTGGATTATGTCTACTGAGAGTCCCGAGCAAAAGTTCCGAGCGTATTTGACCCCTTCGATGGAGTCAGTGGTGCCCACGACATGAACTCCATACTCTTCGGCCAAATACTTGGCCATTGCCCCATAGCCACACCCAATGTCCAGAACTCGCATCCCGGGTTTTAATTTTAGTTTCCGGGCAATCAAGTCCATCTTGTTTCGTTGGGCAGAGTCAAGGTTGTCCTTTGGGTCAAGCCAAAGTGCACATGAATAGTTCATCCCTGGTCCAAGCATCGCCTCAAATAACTCTGTCGCTACAATGTAAAAAGTATTTAATTTACATTTCCATGTATTTACATGTTAGCACATGAATAATTGAGAGTTATGAACTTACATTGATCATAGTAGTCATTGTTGTTTCGAACTTCAAACAAGTCAAACTGGAGATAGTCCAAGAATGATTTATACTTGAATCCAATGTCATTCTTTAATTTTCCTGATTTCAGAATATTCTCGACGACTTTGTCAACTTGTTTAATTGAGATCCATCCTTTCATATAACTTTCACAGAATCCAAGAAGACTTTTGTTCGCTGCGTGAATGTAAAATCGTGGATCGTTCACCTCCACAAGACTCGCATTCTCTGCGTCCAGTCGATAAAACTCTCTGACCTTCTTTGTGACCTGTGACCTCAAGAGGTACTTGATTATCAGGTACTCAATGGAAACCCAAAGGTGCAATAATTGAATGGCCACCTTGCATAGAGTTGTCTTTAACTTTGCCATGATGATGTGTACAGGTGAGTGAGTAGAGGAAAGGTAATAAGGAATTGAGTGCTCTTTGGAGAGAGACAGAAGGTGAACTGGCTTCTCAATCTCAATCAGTCCAAGTAAATATACTCAGTCTCTTATTATTATTCTGTAAAAATGAATAGCAGGTAAAAGTGAGATTAGTGGAAAGAAGAATACGTAGTCGGGGCAGATGAGGAAGAAATCGCTTGTGCATTCGCCAATTCTCAGTATTCTTGGGATTCAAGAAGAGATCGGCTTTGTGAGAATCTCATCTTTACCCCTAAGCTCAACTCCATGAATTGCTAATAAAGAAGATTGCCTAAGAGAGACAAGAAATCTTCAAGATCGTCACTCACTCACTACTAACTCTCATTCATCTGCTCATCAACAAAGATAATTTCGGCCAGATCTCTTCTTTTTCTCTCTCTGAATAAAGTATTTTATCTACGAAGATGTTTTCCACTGTTGTGGGTTGGACAGTGGCTTCTCTCATTTCCTTACTCTTTTGGCCTTTTCTAGCCATTTTCAGTGCTCTGAATGAGGGATGTAGACTTTTTATCGCATCCAAACTTCCCAAACAGTAAGTATAAAATCATATAAATATTATTGTGTACATCGAAATTGTTCTAATAAAGCATTGAAAAGAGTAAAAATGTGTGGGGGTGGGTGTATTTCAGATATGAGCTCACTCCTCATTGTTTTGGTAATTTTCTCTGGAGTGAAATGTTCAACTCTCGGATGGTAATTGTGGCTCTGTACTCTGACCAAGAGATTCACTTATCAAAAGACCGAGCCAGGTTTGAGAAAGTGTTCGCGAAGGGACGAGATGGTCCATACTCGGATCTAAAGAAAACACTCGTGGGTAAATATGGCTATGGGTGTTTAAGAGATGAACGAACTTCCTTTCAAATCTCAAACCATGTCAAACTCTTTGACTCTATCCAACCTCAAAACGGAGAGTATTTTACCGAGAGTGAACTCTCAAAACGCATCCGTAAGTTCCCATGTATTCCCATGAGATTAGATGACGGTAATGAGAAGTGTAAATGAGAGTGTGATTTGACAGTGCCGAGCTACCTGAGTGTAAATATGGACGAGTCTTGTCCCCAGTGGGAGTGGCTGCTGTTTCCCACCGTTCGAAGAGAGCAAGACGGTCGTTTCCAGTCACTGCGAGTGTTTCGATGGGACCATCGATATATGGACGGAGCGGCCGCGGGTCTTTTCATGGCCGAATCCGTCTTTGACCAGTGGGAGGAGTCACATGAGCCACCGTACATTTACAATCCGAAGATCACCCCACCGTACAGAGTGTGGATGTTTCTCTCGAAAGCGTGGGCTGCGTTTCACCTGCCCCTCATAATTATTCTGAGTGTGATCGAGTTGTGGAGGAAGAGAGGAGGGCGGCCCCCTGCGCCCTTTGCCACGTGGAACAATCGAGAGAGAAAAGTGTTCTCCACCCCCCACTCGCTCCCAGTCTCACAGATTCGAATCTCAGAGGAAGAGAAAAGTCGGAAGAGTTACACATTCAAGTCACTTCTTCTGAGTCGTCTACTCCCTGTCCTTAGCTCCCTTTGGACTAACACACTTTGTCCCCCCAATCACAAAGAGGAGGAGGAGTCAGTGGGTGTGGCCACTTTCCAAGCCCTTCTCCCTTACACAAAGGGGGAAGTTAAGAATCAGTTTACAATTGTTGAGACGAAAGTGCCACTCCATTCGAAAGAGAGGGCCATCCTTGACTTTCCCATTGACCTGACCTTTTACTTTGCTAATGTGTACACAGAGTGGATTGGACGACTGCCCATTCCGCTGATTCAGCGTTTGGCAGCCCCGGCCGAAGCGACTGTTGCACTGAACAGTGTGCCCTATCTGAAAAAGACTGGGAGGATTTGTGGGTCTGAGATCACGGAGATTGCTTCATGGGATATTCTATACACACCTGTGGGTAAGATGAGCAGTCTTCCTCTTCTTAATTTATCTATAGTTATTAGAGGAAGGTAGCTGAAGGATAATTGGCCCTAATGATGTATATTTAATTGGGTCCGGGAACAGGTGTTGACTTTACAGTGATGGGCTATGGGGGAAAGATATTTATCTCGGCGTTTTCTGTGGAAGAAGTGATGTCGCACGCTCAGCTAAATGAAACTGTTCAAAACTTTGTCTCCGCACTCACCAACAGTTAACTAATAATAATAATAATAAAATGTATTCATATCAATTTCTATGTGAAGGTGCTTTATTTTTTGCATATTCTCATCATCATCATATTACATTTACATTATATATATATGAAATTCATTGAGCACTTGTTTTCACCTTTTCAGTGTTAGAGGAAGTCCCTTAAGTAACAATGAAAAGTGCCCTAGTACATTCACATTTTGAGACCTGAGAAAAATTCTTTTTTTAATCCAAATGATTTTTATAATTTTTTATTAAAAACAAAATAAAGAATTTCTTTCTATTAGGTACTTTTCATGTATTTATTAAAGAATATTTGAAATGTTGTTGATGAGCACCACCGGTTGTCATTCCTAAACCTAATTCATCCACAGTAATATTCGCATTTTTAACAAAGAAACAAAGATGAAATAAAACTGAAGATCTTTGATGAACTCTTTTTAAATTAAATACTATGCGTATATGGCGTTTATTACGAATCCTTCAAAGTAATATTTAATTAATTAATAGATTAATAGATGAGGAATAATTAATTGTTAGTGCCTGGGTGTGACAGTCAAGTGTAGTCCATTTGTAGGTCTCAGAGAGATATCCGGTGAGATTTGCAAATTCTCTAGTTTCTCATCTGTGGAGAATTGAAAGTGTCGAAGGAGTGTGGCCAAAATAACCTTTCCTTCCATCTGTGCAAATCGAATTCCTGTGTAAACAATACGATAAAGAAATAAAGTCAAATTAACTTTGATAATTTACTTTAGAAAATTGGATTAATTAAGTGTAAATCACCTACCGATGCAGTTTCTGGGTCCAGCTGCAAACTGAAAAATAAATACAAATAAATATAAACTGCGGCCTAAACTAACTCAAGTAAATAAAAATAAGTAAATAGAATAAAGAATTAAATGAGTATGGTTTCATACGGGTACGAAAGCGTAGGCACTTCGCCCAAGACAGTTCTCCGGGAGGAAACGATCAGGGTCAAAGTTCATGGGCTCGGGAAACACACTGGGGTCTCGATGCAACTCAAGAATGTTCAGGGCGATGGAAGTACCTGCAGGAATTGCCTTCCCATCATCTACACTCAACAATGGAAATCAATAGGTTATCCATTTATATCTATCCAATTTATGCTTATCTGGGGTCAATTGAGACCTACAGTCAAAGATAAATCAAGACTCAAGAGTATTATGTGAGCGTACCTAGAGGGATGTCTTGGTGAATATGTCGAAATATGACGGGTATGGGTGGACAGATACGCAGGGACTCTTTCATAACTTGGTCCAAGTACTTTAGTTTACCGAGGTCAGGGATGGTCACAGGTCGACTCCTGTCTCCCTCGAACACCTCCTCTAACTCTTCATGAATCTTGGTCTGAACTTGGGGATGACTTGCAATCATGAACAATGTCCAAGCCATTGAGGAGCCTGACGTCTCGTGACCCTAGTCACCCACACATTAGATAAAATTCATTCATAAATCAGATTAAAGATGAGGGAGTTTCACTTACGGCCACCATAAATAAATCAGTCTCATTGCGCACTTCAGTGTCCGAGTAAAAATTTTTCCCGTGTGTCTCTTGCATCTTGAGCAGAAGGTCCAAGAACGCCAGTCGAGGTTTCTCTGAATAAATACATCACCCATTTAGCATAGATGCACAAAGTAATTGCATGAATACGTTGTATACTTACTGTGTCCCACATCTTCATCTTCGTTGTCTTGTTGGGCACTCTGTTGGGTTGACTCCACAGACTTCTCAGCCAAGAGTTTCTTTCGTTGGGCAATCAACTGATTTGTGAACTTAATGAGCGTCCTCGTGCACTCTGCTGCCTTTCTCCCTGGGGATGAGAGCCCCCACAGCCAGTCTGGATGATACCAAGGTCGCAGTATCCGGTGAACAATCAAGTGCGACAATCTACACACACACACACATGAAAATAACTTGACCCTGCGAACATCGCTATCTCTTTTATATAGAGAGTTAGAGAGAGAGAGAGAGGAAGATGTGGGTTGACTTACGAGATGATTGTCGTCAAGTATGGAACATCCTTCTTTGTCTGAGACTCTACTTTTGTGCCCATCGCTGACTCTGCACAACCAAATTAAAATATATGTCAAAGGTTATAAGGGTAGTAATAGGGGGGGGGATGTACTGACCACAGATGATGTCAAAGGTGCACCTGCAACAGTAAGGGAACATGTCGACGGGTCCGTTGCCAACAACCTCTTTTTCGAACTGACTCTTGAGAATGTTGCTCTGCTCATTGAAAATCTCCATAAACTCATCGAGAAATCGAAATTGAAATGAAGGGTTGAGCATTCGTCTTCGAGGCAGCCACTCATCTCCTACAATAATAATAATAATAAGTGTTCACCATTAATTGAGAATTGAAATAGTCAGGGAGGGGAATGATAAGCCAAAGATAAGTGAGGGAGGATGAGCGTGCGTACGTTTCGCCAAGTTGAGGGCATTTCCAAGCCAAGGTTTGTGAACAAAATAGTCTCGACTCTTGTCCACGTGTGCAGGTGAAGACAACACTTTCTACAGTATACAATACCAAGAATAGAGAATTCAATATTTTAGATAAGTGAAATGAAGATAAGATGGGGTTACCTCGAATTCTTTAGCCGAACTGAGCATGACGTATGGTTCATTGAGCATCCAGAGTCTCATAACTCGTCCGTACTTTTCAATCATGTTGTGAATGAGACCCAAGTACTCTACAATTATATAATACATTTACATATACTAAAGTATAATATCTTACTTAATAGATATTATACGAGAAGGAGAGAAGGAGAGAGAGGTCTTACGAGTCGAGGGTGCCACAAAGTTCAGCACATTTCCTAAAATGGGAAGAGCACGTGGTCCCGGAAGTTGTTCCAGTTTATCATAAACTCTCTTCTCTTTTTGAAATGTGTAGTAGATGAAGAAGACGAGAAAGGTGAGGAGAAATGGGACAAATTCACCCACCGAATGAGGCACCACAAATCCCAGTAGACTGACCAACGAAAGGCCACCCCCTTCTTCTTCTGTCACATTCATCGTCAAAGTTCTGACTCGATTTTATTCCCTTGAGAATTCAGCAGTGGAAATTTAAACGCTCAGTCAAGTCTAAATAAAACTAGGAACAAGATGAATCTATCTATCGGTTTAAACTCTAAACTTTTCTCTCTTCTAAAGTGAGAGTTGCGGGTGGGAGAGATTTAGAGAAAGAGAAGAATGAGTTAAATGCTTTAACTTTTCTATAAGAAGAAGAAGGATAAGATACTGGTCGCTCTAATCAGGTGAATACAGGTAGGTAATTGTCCATCTCGAAGATGTACTTGTTGCTCGCTCACTTCTCAGAATAGCCAACTCTTTTGCTAGAGTCTGAGAAACCGGTTCCAATCTCAAAAGCATGTCCATCTAATTTATAAAATATAACATGAGATTCAGTAATAAAAAAGATGAATTTACTCCTTAAGAGCCAGCTCAATTCTCAATTCTGAGAAAGACTAACAAAACTGAGGAGTAACGGAAAAAAATGAGATAACAATTTAATCGGCACTTTTAATCTCTATCCGTGTAGGTAGACCACCTCCAATTTACATAATAATAGAGAGAGATTCAATTCACGTGAAACTAATCTTATCCACCTCATTCTCCTTTCTCTACAGTTTTTCAACATTTTTCAAGAAATCCCAAGTTTCCTTGTCTTCATTAAAAACTAAAAGAATACTAGAAATAAAAGATCAGTTGGAGTGGAATAAAAAATGGGATGATATTATTTATTGGTTGCCCTCTTGAATACAAGGAAAGGTCAACACATTTTAAGCCAACTTTTTCACCATCAATTAACTTTGAGTTAAATTTATGAATTGCTAATTTTGTTAAAAGTCAGATGAATAGAAATAGAAATAGGGTTCTTTCATGATTTATTAGCACATCATGGGGGCAGATTCTCATTCAAGGATTTTTAAAAATTCATTCCAGAAGCAACTTTTTTTACCTTTCATTTTTTAATTTTGAAATTTTGGTTTATTTCTCAGAACGGATAATAATTATGCAGAATAATAATAAGTTATATTGTCTCTCTTTCATGAATTTAATGTGGTTTTTAGACGAGTCTCGTAAATCACCTGGCCTTCACGTTGAGTATCACATCTCATCTCAACCAGGGCCGTAGCCAGAAAAAATTTCGGGGAGGGTTTTTCCGATCCTGCTAATATAATTTAGCTCCTCCCACGCCCTGCCCCTCCCTATCCCCTTAATGTTAATTTCCGCGTTTCGGGGGGGGGTTTGACCCTAAAAACCCTAATTAAGCTACGGCCCTGATCTCAACTGCCCATCTGAAATACCAGTTTCTCAGGAATTTCAGACTTTTTCTCTGAACAAAGAGATTATACTGTATCCAACCTCAGGAGGGCTACAAAAAGATGCATTCATCTCTATTTTGAGATTCACTACTGAGAAATTATCTCATCCTTCATATATAATTGGATGCGAAAAAATATTATGATAAATTAAACTCCTCCGGACCTATTAAATACTTTATGCAAATCGCATCCATTTATTTCTAAATGAGGAATTCAAATGGGAACATAATTGGTTGCATTATTGACTAGATTGTAATGTTTATGCAGGTAAATTGACTCCCATGATGCGATCAAACATGTTCTTAATCGCCTTGATCTGCAGTCCTTGTTTCGTACCTACAAGGAAATAAGACAATGAGATTAAATTTGAAAGGTAGTAAGTTGGATGAATGAAATTCCTACCATAATTGTCTCCAGTGTATCCCACAAAGTCCCAACACTGGACAAGCGTCGAGATGGAAGTAAGTGAGAGTGATCCTTGAGGAAATAGCACAATTATGTCATTTGCCTCAGCCACTCCCAAAATCCCAGAACATTTCATGTAAGAAGTGCCTGTGATAAGACTCCCTGGAATTCCAGTCCTGTCATAATCAATCCCCCCTCATATCAGTATTCCCAATTCTAGTTAATCTAATCCCCCCGTATAGAAATAGACGTACGCTTGTTGAACACATCCATGAATGTGAATATGAAGAGTGCAGTGAGATGCATTTCCTTGACACTTTGGAGGGATATAAATGTAGCCTGTTTTTCCCATATTGATGATCCCTTCCGTTCGTGGAGGAAAAAACTCACGCTGGTCAAATGTGAACAGCCCCGAGAATTCCGAGTCAGCTGGCTCACATTGATTAACTGTGGTGTTGCCTGGCGCTCTCAGCGTCCCATTGTATATGAAATTGAGGGCAGAGAACGCTGCTGACCATCCACACTTGAGACATCCATGCTCAGAGGGTGGAAACTTTCGAGTGCATGGGGAGCCACAGTCTATCGTGGGCTACACACAACACAACCACCCCCACAAATATATAATAAGCATCTAGGACCCTTTTATAAGTTATAAGGGGGGATAACTTACGATAGAGTGGGTCGCGTCCGTTCTGTTGTAGAGCACACTTCGTGCACTTCCAAACTGCGTGAAAAATCTAGCCATCTGAGTTCCCTCATCTAGGGACAACGCAACGTGCACATAAAATAACATAATATTTCCTATTTCTAATTAAAAGATAAATTGAGGCAGAGATTTACCGACATTGACGATATTGTCATTTGTCCCATGATGAATAAAATGTCGTCGAGATTGAAAATTCTCGAGGGGATCGAAGAGTCCTGCATCCGCCAGTCTGCTTATCTTGTTCGTCACCTTCAAATTAATACCATGGGGTAAAATGCATTGAATTTAAAATATTCACTTAAAATCTAAAGTATTTAAAGAGTAATGTTGTTTTATACCCTTGTGTAGTTGAACCTAGCACTGATGCACTGGAGCAATCTGGTGGCTTCAAGGTCAAGGGCTGCCCCCAGTCCGCACTC
>JAQFYJ010000460.1:0-13207 GCA_034694685.1 Isotoma anglicana | reverse complement strand
TTTTTAGTTTACATTTGGTTTGTGGATACATATTGGCGGATTTATGTAGCATATTTCCTCGCTCAGATAATAAAATGGAAGATTTAATATACCAACACTGCATCTGCAGCATTTGAAAACTTTGTTTCAGTTTGTATCAAAATCAATCCATGCATTTTCTTCTTCATAATAATAATAATAAAGTTCATAATCTCAATCGAATTATTAAAATGGTTACATCAAGTGTACATAAATAGACAACAAATAAATCAGTGTTATTGTGCAATAACTATACTTGAATGGTACTTACCTTTAATTAAGCGATTAAATTCAAGTAGATTTTACTTTTTTGACTAGAAATAATATGAAATCTCTGGATTATTTTTGTGTAAGGAATCATTAATATACCTTAAAACGAAAGATTTACCAACCGAATTATAACAATTAACCATACATATGCCAGCCAAATGCTTATATCTATCACCAACTGTGCTGTAGTATTTGATATGGTACATTTGTATCATATTGTATTACTAAATTGCATATACTTGAATTTTGAGATGTGTAATAAAATGTGCAGATTATATTTTGTAAAGGAGCGAGACATGTATGCATTTTTCTATGTAATTTGTAGACATCTGTCCAGTCTGCCTTTTCAATAAAATGCAGAAAAATCTATACATGGATTGACTTGTATAACTTATCCAGTCCGCTTACATCCAGTCTCCAAGAAGCAAAAATATAGCATTCTACTGTTTCTGTCTGTGTAGGAATCCTAGTGTTGATAGCGTAGTAGTGGTCGTTTATAATCCATCAGCACAAAAGGAATTCTGTTAGGGTGAGAGAGAGGTTATAAATTCGGTTGTTAGTAGATAACGGTGGGGAGTGGGCATCAACTATGCAGTGAAAGCTTCTAGGCTATATGCCTGCGTGTGTGCATATTATCCTGGCCCAGCCCAACAGGTAGTGTGCCATTTAAGAAAGAAATAAACGCCCCAGTAAATATACTGTACATTTTCTAGTACATTTCTAGATTTTTGAACTGAGAAGTTGTATTTTTTATGGTTTTACTGTTTTGTATCAGTTAATTACAGGTAACCCTTAATGGGTTTAGTTAGGGGAGAACATAAAAGGAAAGAGGTGAGACGAAGTGGTGGAATACCCAAGCCATTTATTGACTATGAGTACGACCCAACGCTTTTTTAGGTAAAAGAAGAGAGGGAAAGCAAGGGAAAGGTAGATGGACAGTCGGAAAAACAATGTTGTTGCCAAATAATATGGGAAATAGAATAGTAGATTTCAGCTTGGTCGGTCATGGTGGTGGTGAAGAAAACATGTACCCATGGAACCAAGAAAGCCGACAGTCGATGGGGATCGAGTCGGAAGAAAGACGTCAGTACGCTTTGGATCGATATACGGCTAGACTGAGTGCCTGTTCTGTTCGTACTGAAACCGGTAGCTAGAATGTTGTTGCGGCTGGTTTCTCGTGAGGTTTGTCAGAGAGAGAATGAAAGAGCCTCACCCAGTTGATCTGTCTCACAAGAAAGCTTTTCGGGTAGATTAGAGCATGGGCATTAGAGTTTAAACTCAAAACCGAAAAGTTCCGAATTTCTCAGGGAAAGTCTTTTTAATAAACGAAAGTATTGCCTTCTTCATGTTACACACTGGGTTTTTGCCAATGCCAAGCTTCGTTTAGATTTTGGACCGACGCAGTAAATGAGTTAGGTAAAAAATACCATTGACGTCATCTCGTGACCCTTGACCTTAATGGTGAATGCAGTCCATCCCTTTCTCTTCGTTTGAACTACTCTCTACTTTCACTGTCCTCATTGTTTAGCTTAGCTTGTCCAATCATTACTAACCCGCAGTTTCAGAAATGTGAGAGACACATGCTATATTATATATGAATATTCAGCCTTATGAAAGTTACACTTAGCTTCTTACCAAATGGAAATAATAAAGTTATTTAACTATTGTTATTACTTCTGGATTGTATAATATGGTTGACCGGTATACATGTACCAGAATTAGAAGGTATGTGTTAAAGTTGTTGTTCCGTCAATATCGGTGATAACGGTCGATTTAAAGTCCCTTCTGCCTGTTCTACTGTAAATTTAAATTCTATTGATCATTGTTATTTGCTGTCAACAGTGCTAATATTCCTTACAGATTTAAAAATGAAACACAACGTTGTAATACGTGTCATTGGAAAGCTATGTAGAATTAAAATAGTAACAAGTTTAAATTTTGAAACCTTTAAGAACTTAACATAATATATGATTGGGAAAAAAATCATTGTGATATTATGTGTGATTGTTTAATAACGTGATTTAAGTGAGTGTATTTAAATAAATGTAATGTAATACCCAAACAAGTTGTTTAAAAAATATTACTCTTTGATAACGAAGAATAACATATGTAAAACTCTAGTTAGAAGTGACATTCGTGTAAATGTGTAGTCTTGATTTAATATTTTTAAATAAAATGAATGTTTAATTACTAGGTCTGTGATCTCATCCCACATTTTGGAGAAGTGCAAGTATGAATGAGTTAGATGCCCTTAGACAAGAAGGTGAAACACTCAAAAATGCTATACGAGTAAGTGAAATTTAATCTGCCTTTAATTAAATCAAATTAAACGAGTCAAAGCTTGGTTTTGGATTAAAATATTGGGATTGTCTGAATAGGATGCTCGTAAAGCGGCGTGTGACACCACGCTTGTGGAAGCGACCGCATCGATGGAACCGATTGGCCGCATTCAAATGCGAACCAGACGAACGCTGCGGGGCCATTTGGCTAAAATCTATGCCATGCACTGGGGTTCAGACTCAAGAAATTTAGTATCAGCATCTCAAGATGGAAAGCTCATCGTATGGGACTCTTACACGACAAACAAAGTGCATGCCATCCCCCTTCGTTCCAGTTGGGTCATGACTTGTGCCTATGCACCCTCAGGCAGCTACGTGGCTTGTGGTGGGCTCGACAATATCTGTTCCATATACAGGTACTTTAAATAATTCCAAAAAATTGGTGTTGTGGACAATTTTTTGGGTTTTAAGTAGCGACAGAATCTGGTTCAATAATGAAGGGCTGTGTTGGGACTTTTCAGTTTGAAGACAAGGGAAGGAAATGTGCGAGTAAGCAGAGAACTACCTGGTCATACAGGCTACTTGAGTTGCTGTCGGTTCCTAGATGACAACCAAATCGTCACGAGTTCAGGTGACATGACCTGTGCATTGTGGGATATTGAAACCGGCCAGCAATGCACTTCCTTCACGGGCCACACCGGTGATGTCATGTCGCTTTCCTTATCTCCTGATATGCGAACTTTCGTTTCAGGAGCTTGCGATGCTTCTGCTAAGGTTTGATTTGTTTTACCCAGTGCAGTACAAAATATAGCCTGGATTATTGGATGAAAAAGTTTAACCAAATAAATGTTTTGAACAGCTATGGGACATACGAGATGGACTTTGTCATCAAACATTCTCTGGACACGAATCTGACATTAATGCCATAGGAGTAAGTTCATTTATTTGAAACATATTAATCGACAAGATTTGTGTACCTAAGCAGCTAAAGTTCTCCAATTTTCTTCATATATATCATTTTTTTCTCAGTTTTTCCCTAACGGAATGGCATTCGCAACGGGGTCTGACGATGCGACTTGTCGATTGTTTGACAAGCGAGCTGACCAGGAACTGGCCATGTATTCGCATGATAATATCATATGCGGTATTACCTCGGTGGCCTTTTCAAAGTCTGGTCGCCTATTGTTAGCTGGTTATGATGACTTCAATTGCAATGTGTGGGACTCGATGAAAACGGAACGAGCAGGTATATTTTAAAATAAAATTGTTTTTCTGTCTAAAAGTAGAATTTGTTTTTTGAATTTTCTTAATTACTTTAAATATAGGTGTCTTGGCCGGTCACGATAACCGTGTGAGCTGTCTTGGTGTTACGGAGGACGGAATGGCTGTAGCAACTGGTTCTTGGGATAGCTTTTTGAAGATATGGAATTAGATATTTAGTTTGTTGCATTATGGTACTGAAATTCGCCGATCAAAGCAGATTCAGCATAGGTTTCATGGATAATGTGCTTCTTTGTGTTAAATCTGCAAGCTTTTCCCCAATTGTTATTGACATTTTTTGTTTAGTACACGAATCCGTCTCTTTGTTAAACGTCAATCAAACTACAGTTTTAGTTGTAACCGTAATACTGCGTATTATTATAAATATGTAGAGTAATGTTATTGTTGAGGAGCAACTTTTGATACCGTCATTATATTCTGTTATTAGATAACTACTAATCGCTTTATCTGGAGCTAAACCATCGCAAGGGAGAATTTTCTCTGCAGTTAATGTAACGTGTGTCAGATCTTCGCACGAATTGCTATCATCTTCACTACCATTACCGAAACGATTCCATTCGACTGGTGTTTTGGTATGTCCAAGCAAACCAGTTTAAGTTTCTATTTACAAATTGTTTAGGTATTTTTTTCCTGTAAGGAAAAGGTTCAAAATATTGAAAATTGTTAAGGTCAGGTCTGAAGAAGGTTGGTATGTCAGTGGGGCTGATTCTAGGCTTAAGATGTAGGAACACATTACGAGCGAATGAGTTGAAGTAATGTTTTTAATTGAAATCTATGTTATGAGAACATTTTGTTGATAATATCTATGATATGAAAACTGCCAAGTTTTACAAATGTATTTAAGTCATGTGGCACAATTATTATCGTTTTGCTTGCACATTAATCTATCTTACACAACAATTAGGTATTTAAATAAAATCCACGCACAGGACAGAATTGGATACAACAAGCTTGCTTAACTGAATGTGTACATATTTAGAAAGTGTGTGTGGCTGTATTTTCTGACTGAATTATGTTTATAGATGACGAGTGTTTTAAATTTTATGAATGAAATAATTATTAAGTTTTCAGATTCCATATATTTATTTGTTCAGTTCTATCAACTTAGTTTTTCTGTATTATTATTGTTATTATTATTATTAGGTATTATTATTAGATCATGATTTATGGTTTCGGTAATTTCGTTAAATTATGATGTAAGTTATGAATGAGTATATGCGTTATTTATCAAGTATATACAAACAACCAATAGAATTTTATGTTGTTAGTTCTTAAGTACGTTTTAAGTGTTCTTGAATTCCATTTTTGCTTGTCCTAACTAAATGCCCAACCTACTGTGTGCTTCATGATTTATACTCCATAAAATTATACATTATTGATCTTTTCTGATAACTCTTTTTGAAGGCTTAATTCTTGTCTCTCAATTATAAAAGTTCTATAAGCATTTCCCAATTGATTTTGCATAGACTTGACGTACGGATAAAACATCGATACAAGGATTGCACTTACATATAATCCAATTGTATATAAAAGCAGTTTCACGCTGTTTTTATCATGTCAAATTGTTCCAAAATCTAAATATAACAAGGTATCCATAATATTTTAGACTCAATTGAGACTTGTAAGGATTGGAACGGGGACCATATTCTACCATTTCCCTTGTTTTAGAAGGAGATAATATTATATACATACAATGTTGCTGGTGTTTTGCTCAGAAAGCGACTAAGTGAAGGGTGTAAAATAGAACAAAACATCTGCCACAGAATTCATTCACTTTGAATCCAACTAGCAACTCAATTTGAATAGCCGATCTTCCAGTAAGTTGTTCACATCCTATGAAAACATCAATGCGAGTTTTTTTCCACAATTGATAATGAAGTACAGTGCAGCTAACGCTTCTTAAAAACAGTCATTTTTTATGGCAATGTACACCTGACCATTAAAAGAAGCAATTACAAGCAGGTTGTATTACATTTGCTAAAATGGAAGAAAGTCACATCTAGCTTATACAAACTTTCACCACCGTGATTCTCATCTCATACAGTTCGTCATGTTAGTTCGTTCGTAATAATATTGAAAAAAAACAGGCACTCACCTCTAATTTGCATTACAACGTGAACATATAAAAATGACCATAATGGTAGTGAAAAGTAAAATAATATCTTCCACTTAATTAGCCAGTACTTTCTTTTAACGATCTAGATTGTAAAAAGTAATTTGATAAATTGAATTTTAAAAATTGAATCAAAATGTCTTGAAAAGAAAGATTCAGGAACTGATGCCATTGTACGTATCCGTAAATGCGTTTATGATACGAAACATAAATGTGTTATGTTAGTTTTATATCATTTGAATATAATAGTCTATGAAAATGATTTGGTTGGTTACAAGCTTAATAATTGAAATCTCCGGAAACAGATCAGAAGTTTTTTAGACACTCGTTCAATTAGTCGAAAGTCATCAAACATAGCAGCAAGGTTGTTTGTCTATTGTTGAAAAATCTAACTAGTTTTTGAATCGTTAAAAATGTTCAAATTTATTTGCAGCAAAAATTACAAAAGGCACAACTGAATAACATGGAAAAGAAATTTTGTAGAATGCGCTGAGATTACCAAAGATGTATCATTCATGTAATTGCTTTCTCCTGTGAAATTTTAACTAAATACATTCAAAATAAGTTTGCTTAAAAGACTGAAATTTTTGAAAGATATGAACTAATAATTTGTAAAAAAAATTGCATACTATAGCAAGGTGCTCGCTGTTGACCAGTTTGCAAATGAGGATCTCGTTCACGCTGTATCAAAAAACTACTAGATTTATCGTTATGGTGTACCTAACTCATACGTTTTGGAAATGTAGCTTTCATTTTTTATCCGCTTATCACGTGGTGAAAGCATTTATTTTCTGTCGTAGTAAGCAAATGTTTTAATTATTTTATTGTATCGTGGTGTAGTTAAAAAAGCTTTTAAAAAAGAAACCAATTAATCAACCGTTTTCAAGAAGCACAGTCCCATGTTCTGTAAAAGTATTCGAAAATTTACTTCTTTATACTTAGAATTCATGAAAAAAAAATTCAGTGAAGTGACAGCGAGCGTAAAAGGCGAAAGAAAAAGTCTTGTGTGACAAGGAGAATAACCCTATCTAAATACATATATACATGAATGATTGCGCAAATGGAGAAAGTGGTGAAAGGACATCAAGATGTTGTGAACAATAACTATAAAAATGGTTGGATGTGGTGACTAGAGTGTATGTGGAAAAAAATCCGGTGATACTACTAGAATCTAAATTACATTTTAATTACTGATACTTCTTACACAGACTACGTACGACTATATAAAAATATACTAAGATAAACAACTATAAATATCTAAAAACTTTCATGCAAAAGAATGTAAATCATTGGGTTGGGCACAGAAATGAGTGAACGAAATGAAATACAAAAAAACTCTTTAACTAACATTTATATAATGAATAAATTAATGATCTACGTATTAATGATGCTGCATACTCTGTACTTAATAAATATTTTAAAAGGATATGCCCACCACAACCAACAACGCGACACAAGAATTAATACAATTTATTGTTACTACCAATACTAAACTATGACGATATCTAAAATGATGCAACATTTCCTAATAATATGTCAACGGTTACGCACCCACGCACGCACATACAACCGCTGCGCTGTGGTTCCGTCAGCGGTGGTCCTCGTCTGTAGAGTATGAACGTTCATAAAGTTTCAAATGTGTGGATTTATTTATAATGTGGACAATCTGAAGTAATTGCGTGAGAGTTTCTAAATGTTTACAAGTGATGATGACTATAAAACTAAAACTACTGTAGAAATTAGGTAAACCAAAGTTAACGTTTTTACAATTCTGCCAGATTAATTTTAAAAGGACGCATTATATTTATTGCTTGAAGGCTTATCATTTGGTGCTTTCAGTTATTGGAAAGAATATTATATGCATGGGACCGCAAAATTCTTGCATAACAGTCTGTTAAGTAAATGCTTGAGTACACCGTAGGTAGGTGGTTGGGTTTTACTTTAGAAAAATATATCAGGGTTCTGTAATTTTATATACAACTGTACGTGAATGATTGGTGCAGGCATTTTCTTTATTTTTGTACCTTTTCTCGCAGTAGATTTGGAATGTTGTAGTCAGGGTGGTATTACACTTTTTTGACAACGACAGTTCTTTAAAATTGATGATATGTATTTGTCAGTAAAAATGATTTGACCCTCCAACAAATTTTACAAAAACATCTTATTTTGTAATTGTTTGTACTACCAAAGAAAGCAAAAATACAGATTTGATAAGGAACAGATTAAAGTGTAGCTGGTATACCTACCTAACCAACGTAGAATTAAGAAAATTCTTGTAGAAAAGAAAGCATGGAGAAAGCACCTAATAAATGCTTAATCTGTTTAATCTATCCATATGGCACCATAACTTTCACTCTCGACCGAAATCTAAATTCTCCCGTCCTGTACGAGAGAGAGAACCAAATTCGTGTTTAAAGCAGAACAAAATAAAAATCTTTACGCCAAAACAATTATTAATCACATTTTTATATGAGATAAATTGCAAGGGCTCAGGCAATTGTTTTGGCGTGCAAAGATGACTATAAATTCAAAGACTTGATCTTATATGAAAATAACTCTTGCTCGTTTGTCCAAAACTTATACCATACACTATATTATAAATATTACATATATAAGTAAATGTACTACTAAAACTAACTACTACCACAACTGGTAGTGTGTAGGCTATTAATTCTTAAAACCGACTATTTAGGCAAAAAAATATTGCTTCAAAACCTGGATTAATTAAAATTCAATATACTTATTATTATCAGCAAGCCACGAGGCATTATTTTAATTAAGATAAGGTATGATTTATACAAGATGTCGATATTGCTTTAAACGTTAATCTTTGTAGGGAAAACTCAAAAAGGTTGGAAATTTCAACGCAATTGATTATCTTATTGAATATATAAAATATATGTATATTATGAAAAGTTTGCGTTATGATATTCTTACAATTATACATAATCCTCTTGCACAAGATGCATAGCTAAGTTTAAAAAAATTAATTGTATGCTAATATAAGGTGTAAAATGCTATTTGTACGAAGAGCGATTGATTTAAAGAGCGAAGAACAAGGTGCATCTGATAAAACTATTTAATACTTTAAAAGGATCTTATTGTAATGTAAGTTATAGGTAGAAAACAAAAAGAAGCTATGTTATGAAACAAGGTGAATGTGAGTCTGCTAATGTACTACAAGCCAGTACTATTATTGTTATGTATTTAATTAATCACTTGTGGGGTTACTGGGATATCGTCAGCCATGATGTAAAGATAATATATTATAAACAATTAAGTACATAATTAAGGTTTTTGTAAGTCTACCTTAGAAGGCTTCTCAATCAGTATAGGATATTATTGAAATTTAAACAAATTATGATTGCAAATACTACTCCTACTACTATTACTATCATAATTACAATTATTATTATTGTTACATAGATGAATATGCATATACCACTAGGCTAGTTAATTAAGAAATATATAAACTATATTATGCATAATATAAATCTGATTACGGTAACACATTCATATTTCGATTATTATATTACAAACGAAGATGATAGTATAGGTCATAGGTTAACTAGAGTAGAGCACAATAGTGACTCTAGATTAAGAAACATAAAATAACGATAAAGTATATAAACTGTGTATAGAACGATGCTGCCAAAATTTTGCAAATCCGCTGATTACTAATTACATATAGCAAAATCACGCCGAAGATTACTTTGTTACTACAATCGTTCATATAAATATGACTAAACATACATTATTGCATAGGTTAAAATATTCTAAAGGAGCTGTATGAATGTGTGGTGGTGTTACTAAATCTAATTAATCAATTTACTTACAATTGTCTATCTAGACTAGAAAGGTAAAAAATGCATGAGCAATCTGAAATTCTCGAATTGTTTTCTGCTCCTCATAATTTTTTCTTAAGGTTCTTGCAAGCAGGCACCTTCATGTCATGTGTATGGGTATACATTATTAATTATTGATTATTCCTAGAACTGATAATTCTATTTTGGAATTTCAGTATCTAGTTCTACTGCCGTGAATTTTGAATTACTTATATATTACATGACAATTATAGCCTCGTCTCTCATTTTCTATTGCTGCTCGTGATAATGATTATGGTGTTATGTATGAAAAACTGTAGAAATTGTGTCATAATATTCATCGTCGTCATTTTATATTCTTACAAGGTGTTTAATAGCCTTTTATCAGTATTTGTTCCTATAATGTATATTGCTATTTATTGTACTGTATCTTGCTACTAAACTAATGATCATAATGAAAGTAGCTCATTTTATCGTTGATTGATGCATCTTTTATTTTTTAGGCTTTCAAGTTTCAGCTTGCCGAAAGATACTTTCTGCTTCTCTTTTGAGTTCAAGAGAATGACTACTTCATAATGACTAGTGATGATATAATTATGATATAATATGATAAGATAGACGGTATGTAATCATGCTAACAGTAAGAAGGGTGACCGGCTTTTAAAGTTAAATATTATATTACGTATTATAATACAGGATACATTAAGTGAACTATGTTATTCCTTTGTATACTCGTATGTATTTATTGTTAGTTCAAGTGAGTGTGGTTGATTGGTTATAAATATGAGTGCATACAATGTACGTCTTAACGTGGGATATCCAATATTTAATGGATAAGGGTATTGTATAAGAATCAAAATGATACATCATCCATTGTCAAATAAAGCTTTTTGTCAATTAATAATTAACTCAAGAAGTTTTGCATTCTGTTCTGCATAATAAGTTTCACAGATTTATTTTTCATTTATTTAGATAAAGGAATAGTACTGGAATGTCTTTCAGCACTACAATCGTTTTCAAGTATTTCATCAAAAGAATTACAAGTTTGAAAGAACATAATGATTAAAGCTTTTTGTCAATTAATAATTAACTCAAGAAGTTTTGCATTCTGTTCTGCATAATAAGTTTCACAGATTTATTTTTCATTTATTTAGATAAAGGAATAGTACTGGAATGTCTTTCAGCACTACAATCGTTTTCAAGTATTTCATCAAAAGAATTACAAGTTTGAAAGAATATAATGATTGATAAGACTATTCACTTTGACAAATGTTTCGTATAAGTCTGTTGTCATTTACATCTATGAAGCATTTAAAGCTTCATCTATATCCTTTATAAGATCCGTGTAAGACTCTAATCCTACAGAGAGTCGTACGAATCCCTCAGTTATTCCCAGTTTAACCCGTAAATCTTCAGGAACTGAAGCATGAGTCATGGAAAATCTGGAAAACAGAAGTTTATTAAAATCATTGCTGGATATAATATAATGAGTGGATAATTTTTTGGTATTGGTATGTCCTTTATAAACTTACGGAAGTTCGGCAAGACTTTCATATCCTCCTAAACTTTCGGCAAGGCTAAAAACTTTCAGCTTTTGTAGGAATGCTGAGCCACTTCCACGGATATAAAATGATATGAGACCGGAATGACCTGAAGTTTGTTTTAATGCGATTGCATGCTGAGGATGCGATGGAAGTCCAGGATGTAATACCTTTTCAACTTTTGGGTGATTGGACAAAAATTCTGCGACTTTAGCAGCATTTGCCATGTGTAGTGGCATTCTTACATGCAAAGTCCTCAGACTCCTCAAAACTAAATAGCAATCGAATGGGGAAGGAACCGCTCCGAGAGCTATCAATCAAAACATCACAAAAATGCCATTACTATACCATACCATTTTTGAATCGTTATGAATATGCGACTTACAGTTCTGTAGAAAGGCGATTCGGGTTTTCAAGTCTTCTCGATTCACTACGATAGCACCCATCAAAACGTCACTGTGACCGTTCATATATTTAGTAAGACTGTAAACAACAATATCTGCTCCAAGATCCAATGGTTTCTAAACAATTAATGATTTCCATAATGATATACATTGATTTATTGTCTCACTCAAAATTATAAGTTTGTACGAAAGTCAAACCTGGAAATATGATGTCAGGAAAGTATTGTCAACCGCCACGATTATGTCTTTAGAATAGTTTCGAACGATTTCAACAATTTTGGCAATATCTACGACTTTTAAAGTGGGGTTGGTTGGTGTCTCAATCCACACAAGCTGAGGAAAAGTTATTATAGTTGTGAATAATGATAATGTTCAGTATCTAACTTGTAAGTGAAACATGTTCTTGTGTTAACAAACCTTAGTTTTTGCAGTCAGTGCACTTTTAAATGCATCCAAGTCAGTCATATCAACAAAATTAGGGATAATATTGGCAGTTTTATGCATCTGTCGAAACAATCTACCAGTTCCTCCATATACATCATCCATTGATATCAAATGATCTCCACTATCAAGCATAGCAACTATATTCGTTGTAGCAGCCAATCCAGATGAAAAAACCATGCCTGTAAGAAGTAAAGCATACATGATACATTTTTAAGAATTCGTAAAACGCGTTAACATGCATGCATTCGTAAGCTTTACGAATTATAAGGTGAGTAAAAATACCAAATTTTCCATTATCCAAAGCTGCCAGGGTCTCTTCCAGAATTTGTCGAGTTGGATTTCCGCTGCGCGTGTACTCAAACCCCTGTTTTGATTGATTTACAAAATTAAATTACATCCAATGATATTTTAGAAACTGCAAGATAATTTTGAAGTCTTAATAAAAAAAAGCTTTACCCTGTGTTGAGCAGGACCATCTTGCTCAAAGGTAGTAGATAATATCATGGGTGGTACTACTGGAGCATAATTCCAATCCTTTGGAATATACCCTGAGTGGATTGCTTTGGTAGCAAAATTAGGGTCAACTGGTAGCCAAGCTACTTCTTCGGCCACTTGATTGTTGTTGGTGTTCATCCTGTGATCTCGTATAGCGTAAAACCTAGATAAAATTAAATGATTGATTTTATTCTCGAACAACAACTTTATGTTGGAGAAGGTGGAAATGAAATGAAACAAATCGACTAGTATGGAAGTATCCTTTATCCTAATCCACCAAATATGGTTTCTAATAAGAACAACTAATCACCCGTAACTCTATTCACATTCACAACCTCGTTCGTTGCAGAAGAATATTCAGACACGAAAGCTAAAATACGACAAAGGTTGTTTGCGGTTTAAGAACAGATACAAGCTAGAAAGAGAAGAGACCCTCAAAAAATTTGACCTTGGTTGGATTGATGCTAAACAAACAAGTGGTCCGGTATGCAAATCATACGTACAGGTTTATCATACAAGTTCAAAGACAATATCGCAT
>JAQFYJ010000459.1:0-13210 GCA_034694685.1 Isotoma anglicana | reverse complement strand
GATTCTTACAGATGTGATAAGACGTCTATTCAACGTGAACTGGGATCCTACAAAGAATTCAAATAATTAATGCATTATTTCGAAATTACACTCTCGCAACTATCAATGCAAAATAGAAAAATGACAAATTCTTCTAATATAACGTACCTGGTTCCACAGCCAATGGACTGTTAGCTATTTTAAGCACCAAGTATTGGACCTAAAGAAATGATCAATAAAGAAAAATCTCAGTCCTCGGAGTCAGTGATGCATTCGAAACCTCAATACGATTATATACTTTAATTTTTAATCGACTACCTTATTCTTAACCTCATCCGTAAGAAGATGATGTGGTAAAAGACACAAGCGTTCATGTATAATTTGAGTCTGATCCGTCAAATCAGTTGAATCTGATCCAAATCTCCACAAAACGTGTAGAGAAAACAATGCCAGCATTATCCTTGATATACCAGATTGCAATAAATCTATTGTAATCCAATGCATTGCGAAATAGGCATTTCCTAATATAAAGATTGCATTTGTTGTGATTTCAAAAGCCAAAACTTTTCCCGTATAATCTTGATAAATTTTCAAAATATCGCTAGTTCTGTAATAGTTTTCAATGCAAGTTTTTAATTTCTCCTCGTTAATCAACATTTTAGAATTTTTTGATTGTGATTGCAATTTATCACTATGTGAATTCGCAACCACTTGAATCGCCTTAGTATTATTTCGTATTAAATGATTTCCCATCAATGCTTCTGAAATTTCTTCAGATATCATTTTCAAGCATCCTGTACAGATCTGGACTGGAAAAATGATCCAAAAGGACAGCATGAAATGTACTGCTGGGAGAACGTTCCAGGTAAAAATTGTCATATACATTGATAATTCTGCGAAAGACATATCGTACATTTCACCTTGTAGAAGATGCGCAGTTTTAAATTCTTTCCAGCTGGCGAAGGTAAAAATGTATATGAAAATAAAAACGATGTAAAGTAAGCAAGTAAATCGGATCTTGTTTCTGATTTTTATGAAAATTTCCGAGTACTTTGAATGCTTGAGTTGGATCAAAAAGCAATTTGTATCATCACTGTTGGAAATTTCTTCTAAAAGAGAGCAAAAATTTTTCCAAAACTCTAGCGTATGCTTGAAAAAAATAAATGCTCGGAATTTTTGCCCTATAACTGTTACTACCATTACCAACTGTGTCATACCAAACGCTACAATATTCGTTTCCCCTTTTACAGGTAACTGCTTGTCCTTATCTATTGGACTTAAAACCCGTGTGAGTGAATTTAAACATTCTAAACAGAAAAGTAATATCGGCCAAATTACGGGTAGGCTTAAGAATTTAAATTTAAGCGAAAAAGGTGAATTTTTGTCCGATTTTGAAACTGTTAAAGGTAAATAGCCGGTACATTGACTGCTCAGAAGAGCAAACTTTCCTATTTCTAACATTTCAGCTTCAGAGTTATATTTCGGTCGCGAAAATTGCTCCAGGTTAATTTTGCTTTTGCAGGCCATGATTATGCCTTACTTTTAAGCTGAATTTTAATGGATAAGTGAAACTAACGAAAGAGCTAGGATGGAGTGAAGAGTGGAATGCCTGGCTGTTTGATTTCTGCAAAATTATATTACTGTTTAGTTAGAAGCAGTGGACTTATAAAAAACGCCTTCATTAAATTGGTTATTTATAAGATAAGGTAAACAATCTTTTAACACCTGAACTTATCTGCATTGCAATTAGCGATAATTAAGTCAACAATTTGTGCATGGTGCCATTTAGTAATGAAATCATTGATATTGAACGTTAAATCATTGAATAAAAACAGCTAGAAATGTTTTAAAAAAACAATATCTTTAATGGCAATAAAAAATTGATAGATGAAAACAAATTTTGCCAGACAATTTTTAATTAGCCTTTTTTAATTAAGATGTCTGGTTTACAATGCACTGTTTGGCAAAAAGTTTTTAAATTCACTAGTTTATTATAACAATAGAAATGTGCATAGATCACTGATTGAATTCGAGTTAATTTTAAATATCTCAAAAAGAGATTAGACTTCATCTTTTCTAAACTGTACCAGAACAATGAGGAAGGTTGTAATCGCGGACAAAATCTGCAATTGCAAAAATTGTTTTTCCAAACTAAAATATTAATTGCTTTTTTGAATTGTCACAATTAAATTTTCGATTGTGAATTTAACTTTTATTAAAAACGCCATTTATTGCGTTAGTAAATAGTAAATATACCAATAGCAAAAATTAGGCATTTTTAAATATTACTCAATTAACAAATTTAAGTACTTACTGATGCTATGAAACGTCGGTTGATAGCAAAGTATGACCCTGAAACAAATACATTTTGTACAACGTCTTCTCCAAGCTAATAAAAAAATGTCCAGGATCTTAATCTTATTAGCTTACCAGGTTCCACAGCAATTGGATTGCTAGATATGTGCAGCACCAGAAATTTAACCTAAAGAGAATAATCTTTAAAATGTTGCAAAATCAAAACCAATCACTCAAATGTGTTGAGGACACAGTCAAGAAAAATTTACAGTTTAAAGTTTTTGTAAGTGGAATCTCGAAATTTTCAACAACAAACTTTGAAAAACTGCATTTTAAATGAAATGTTCTATTCTATCACCATACTTAAAAATTAACACAAATTTCATCACCTTTTTTCGCAATTCATAGCTAAGACGATGGTGCGGTAACAGACAAAGGTTATGCAAGATTTTCCTACTTTGCACTTGAAGTTCGCCACAATCAGTTCCAAAATTGTACAAAGATATCAATGCCGAAAATATAAAAGGGATTTTCGGTAACAAAGCTAGCATCGCTAGGAAATTAAAAGACGAGAATGTGGAAAATACAAGAAATATATTCAGCAGCAGCATAAATCCATGAATACTAATTTCAAACAGCAATGTTTTGCCCATATAGTTCTCTATTACTTTGATAATTTTGAAAATCTTGTAATAGTTGCCCACACAAAACTTCAGCTTCAAATCATTATTCACCTTTACCAACGAAATTATAGTGCAGGATGGATCCTCTAAAAGGTTAGGTACGCTTTTAACCATTTCATTTTTGCTAAAAGAAATAACTTGTTCGATTTCCATTGACACAATTTTTAAGCACCCTGTACATATTTTAATTGGAAAGAGAATCCAAAGCGTAAGAACTGCATGAAAAGGGCACATAATGCCCCAGATGCACTGAAAAAGATACGCTAAATAATCATTTAAAAGAAGATCGCTGCCTTCGTTAACTAAATTTTTAGATGTTTGCAAGCAATAATAAGTTAATATTGGAATACAGTATGCTATAGAAAGAACCAAATAGATACAAAAAGTATTACGAATATTCCGTCTAATATTTTGAAAAATCCATGAGTACTTCTCATTTTTCAAACTGATGCAAAAGTACCCTTGTGGATCGCTTTTAGAAAATTCGTCAAACATTTTGCAAATTTCATTCCAAAATGTTAAAGTGCGTTTAAAGAAAAATAGTCCTGATAACCTCTGCCAAAGCATATCAAACCATGTTATTATTCCGGATACCACAAACGTTACAAAATTTGTCGTGCCAGTCACTGATAAGGCATTGTAAACAGCATCATCAGTTGCATCTGCCCAATAGTAAATGGACAATAATTGCATGATTGCAAACACAATTGGCGAAAGAAACGGTAGACGAAAGAATTTAAGTTTATTAGAAACTTTTTTATCTTCAGTTTTTGAAATCATAAGTGGCAGATATCCTAAAAACTGATTGATCGAAATGGAAAATGCTCCTATTTGTGTAAGTACGGACTCAATACTTTCTGTGGGTGTTCTTTGAAAAAATTTCAATTCAGTTTTGGAAGCCATCTTTCAAAGTACGGTGTTTAAAATAGCAATACGCTTTTGGCTCGGATGAAAAACTTTAAACAATTGAGACGTCCAATACCTGCTTGTGGTCTTTGTAGCACTTATTTAATAACATAGAATAGGGAAGCAAAAACTAAATTTGTTTCATTATATGTGATATGATTTAATGCCAAATTTTATCGTTTTATTTATTTAAGGGGTTATTTATTTTATTTATTCTAATAATACATTATTCAATTAGTTTCTACTAACAAATTGCAGGAAGTTCTGTCAACGTTCTGAATTTTTTGTAAACATCTTATAAATTAATTTGAACACACCCTGACCCTAATTATTTGTTTAATTTGTTAATTGGAAAGTTAATCATCAAATATAGTTGTGAAAGTTGTGATGATAATTTAATTTTCTGTCATCTCATGTTGTCAGAAGGTCCAGAACAGAAGTTTGCAGAAAAAAAGTAAAGATTTAAATTGTTTAAATAAAATATGCTCTTGCCCAATTTTAGGAAAAATACAATAATAATTAAATAATCGTCAATTACTTAATGTCTCAGCATATACTATGACACTTTTCTTTTAATGAAAAACTGAATTTGATTGAACACCTAAATGTCTTTCTGAGAAATTTTCGCTGGCCTAATTATTTCCCAAATTTTCCTTGGGGAGTTGGACGTTTTATGATAATTAATTTGATTTAGTCGTGACCAGATGCCCAACTAAATTACATGCATGAAAAATACGGCATAGTGCATATGGTATGGTATCATACAGAAATTTATCCCCTTGATGTATGATGTAAGATCTAATCTTTTTTTTTTCTTTTTCATTTTCAAAAATGATTTTGAACAAATGCCTGCCTGGCCTAAAAGCAATCATCCGATGAATTTCATACAAAGAAAAATGCATGAAATCTGAAACTACCCAATCCATCATTATGCAATGCAAACACGGAGAGTTTTAGGCGCTATTCTGGCCCGGCACAATGCAATGAATTCTCTCTGTTCTTCCTTTGTAGAAAGCTTTTTCGTTTTTCACTTTTTACTTTTGTTTGATGGTGTGGGTTTTTGGTTTAACTTTTACTTACTTTTTCACTTTTGGCTTTCACTCACTTTCACTGAAGATAGTTATTTAACAATGCACAGTAATTAGTCGCACTGGTGACTGGCAGAGTTAATATTAGACCGAAGAAAAAGTTGAACCTGAATCTGAAGATTAAATCCGAATCTTTTTTTCACTTCACACTTTTTGGTGTTTGGTTTGTACATTGTAGGCAGAGGTTGGTATATTTTGTTTTTGTTAAAACATTTCACATTTCACATTGATTTTTTTTATTTTGGAACATTGTGTAATAAACTCTAAGAAAGAGTTCATAATCATTCAACGTACAACGTGTGTTTTAAAACTATGCTATTTATGTTCAATTTTCCATTTTTGAGTCTCAGTTTTTCTCGCTAATATGTAATATTCCTGGATTTTGAATTCTGAATATTTTAATCTGTCGTTGTCCAACAGTCTTTTCCTACATCCGGATTCTGGACCAACGAAAAATTTGAAAAGATGAGCAAAGATCCTGTTTCTGCTAGCAGTTTACGTAGGAGTACAAGAACCTCATCAAAAGCTCCTCTTTATATTGATAAAAACTTTTCCAGTGATAGTGATGATGACACTCGTATTCGTCGTCCCCGTCGCTCAAACGCCGACACGAGTCAATATGACAGGGTGACGAGTACACCCATAGGACAACCGAGTAGACCAGTTCGAAAGAGGCGATCCAAAGAGACTGAAAAGGAAATTGTACAATGCTCGCAACCTACTCCTGCCAAACTCAAGCGTATGGATAGCGAAAAGGAGAACAGCACTCCTGATAAGCAAAGTAAGACACCATTGAAGATAGGTCAAAGAAATACTGGGAAGGGTGTTGAAAATTCAGCTGTAAAAACGCCAGTTATTGTCAGCCCTGATTCGTCTTTCAACGAAACTAATACGTCGTCAAGAAAAAGTACTCGTCATTCCAAGAAAACTGCTGCATCAGTATCACTGCCAACTTCGGAAAAATCCTCCTCTGGTCGAGGAAGGAAGAAACTGTTAGATACATCTTCCGCAGACAGTTCTGCTGTGGAATGGAAGCGCCGAAGTGCTAATGCTAAATTTGATGTTTCGTCATCTTCCAACTCTGTCAATGGAGATAAATCTGTGGATGAATCTACTCGACGTACCACTAGGAAGCATGTACCCAATAAGCGATGTGAGTAGTTATCGCATAAATGTTTGTTATATTATATCAATTTTGCTTTGCTGATAAGGACGGTTTTTATTTCCAGATTCGTCGCCTGTCGCTAATAAGCAATGCGAGTAGTTATATTGTAGTAGTTTTTTTTAGTAGTACATGTATTGCGTTTATATTATATCAGCAGTACTTATAAGAGCTCTTTTTATTATTTCCAGACTCTTCGCAGCTTATTTTAAGTGCAAAAGGTAGTAGAATTAAACTAACAAGAACACCAGAACCAAAGAGCACTCCTTCTAAACGTAGAGGCAGACCTGCTAGTGTTGAGCTGAAAACACCTGCTAAAAGTCCAATGCCGACTGGATCTAAATCTATTGGTTCCAAAACTACGAAGCTTTCTGCTTCTAAAGGTGACATTCCTTCAACACCGTCAAATTCTGGTCGGCCCGGAAGATCCAGAAAAGCTACTTCTGTATCTTTGAATGTGTCCAAAGACGAAGAACAGGAAGACGATAGTGAAGATTGTGAAGATGATCAAGCGTATGACAGTGGGACTGCTACAACAGAATCTGAAAATTCTTCCGACTCTTCTGATGATGAGACCCCTTCAGAGGATGACAGTGACCCGGAGTTTGAAATATCTGGCGTTGGAAATCGTAAAAATATAAAAAACGAATATAGCGAAGAAGTTGGATTGGAAAGTTTAAATCCTAAGATGTTAAAGCGGCTGTCAAAAAATAGTAAAACAATTTTATGTTCGGTAAAAAACTGCTACTGCAAATTTTCACAAGTCCATTGTATAATCGTTAATATTATTTTATAAAGAACGCAGCAAATCTCTTCGGCCACAAGAACGTGAACCAACGAGCATCATTGAGGAAGGTAGTTCTACGATGGAATGCTATTTTTTAGCAAGTAACCGTCAGAAGTTCAGATCTGAAAAACAGCAACCAGCTGGAATGAATGATACCAAAAAGGGAAAGCGAGGAACGACTAAAAAACCTAGGAAAGGAACTCGAGGTTTAGGAGGTCAAAGTAGAGTAAATCTTCTTCCAGAAAAAACGAAATCGAATTTTTCAGTAACTAAAGAAGGATCTCGTGTCGCATCGACCCTCCCTATTCTACCCTCTGGTGGAATTAAACATGTAGAAGAAATAGACGAACTCCTACAAAAAAGTATTATTCCAGACTTCCCTCGTTGGCTGCTATTAATGACGTAAACTGAAATGTTATTTTGGTTTAAGATTTTGTATTTGAAAGTTTGAAAATTGTGTACTACCCACTGTTATATTATATTTTGTAGGGAAGGATTTAACGTTATGCTACACGGTTTCGGTTCCAAAGCTCCAGTCTTCCAAGCTTTTAAGACATACCTCAATGACCGTTGGTTGACCATAATTGTGAATGGATTGTATCCGAAACTTAATCCAAGACAGGTACGGGGTTCATACTTTAACTTTTAGATAGACTTCTGAAAGAGTCTAAGGAGTTTGTGTTTACATTTTTTCATTAAAAATGTATGCTTATGTTTCACGTAAAAGTTTCCAGCAAGTTACACGTAAAAAAGCCTGTGTTCTTTTCAGAATTTTTAAGAGGTTTATTTTGGATACCCAAATTACAAAGCTTGTAAAATATCTCTAATTTTTCTCGACTGTGAAGCATAAATGGCTCAGCAGGCCAAGCAGATTTTTCAAGACGTGTGTTTAATGTTCTACTAACTAACGGCTAGGTTCTTAAATGATTAACTAAAACTTAATTGAAAAATATTTTAATTTATTTAGTTTTTGGTTGAGCTTTGTGATGCCTTGGACATTGAAGATAGAATTCGAGTACAAGGAACAAACATGGAGGTAGTTGCTGAGTAAGTTTGAACGTTTGTTGACTTTTTTTTTAGCAAAGAATTCAGTTACCATATTTGTTTAGTCTAATCTCTTTTTCACATTTGCAGGCAAGTATACGAGGAGCTAAGGGATTTAACACATCCGAGTGTTTTTCTATTAATTAGGAATTTTGATAGTTTAGCTATAAATCATCCAGCACTATTGACAGTCTTGTGTTCATTGGCTCGAGTCAAGTGGATTCATATTCTTGCATCCAGCGACACTGTAAACGCATTTCTAGGTTTGAGATTCAAACTTTTGTAAGCTGTATTATTTTTTAACAAGCGTATTATAAAATACTCAATTTCGTTGCAGGAGTAAATCAGAATCAAACGATTCAATTGAACTTCTGTTGGATATCTTGTTCCACATTTCAACCATATGAGGAAGAGCTGACATGGGTCCCAGGTGCTTTTGGTGAACAAGAAAACAGTGGAGCAGCAAAAAGTACACTTCAATACGTTTTGAAATCTCTAACCGGAAATGCAAGAAAAGCTTTTGGAATCCTTGCAACCCTCCAATTGGCCAAGTTACAAGAATTTTCTAAAGGCAAAAATTCAAAAGACTTTATTGGTGTCGAGTTTCGAGAATTAGCTCGTCGATGTAGGGAAAGCTTCATTGCACATTCGGATACCGCATTAAATACTCTTTTAGTTGAGTTCATTGATCATAAGCTAGTAACCCAACATGGAAAGAAGAAAAATGTAGGAAATTTGCTTACAGTCGATTTAGATACAGATCTATTAGAAAAACTTGTAAAAGGCGAGTTATGATTTTGAACGTTTGTGATGTGGATATATTCCATGAGCTTTATATTTGAAATTAATTTGTAATTCTGATCGTTGTAGAAAAGAATTTATCTTTTGTGGATTTTAAGTTTCTTCAAATATTATTTCTTAGACCACACTATCCATATTTCAAATTAATAATTTTTAATTTTAATTTGCTTTATTTTTTGCATATCAAGCCTTCGTCTTGTAATCTTATTTATTTGTTGTATGAAAAACTAAATAACTGTATGTTATAAAATAAACTGTGATTATACACAAGTGTGCAGCTTTAAAAATGAAAGTGTATAATGTGAAAGATGAACTGTCATAAAGCTTTTTATTGAGGAAGACTATCGAAATAAATTACATATAATTTGTGAGGTTACATAGAATATTTAGTACTTTTAAAGATAGAAAACTTCCCCTTAGAACCTTACCTGGGAATAAAGTACCTATAGATTGATGCGACATTACGACAGTGAAGGACTGTCATAATTTTGTGAGAAGTAAATGCTCCTTCCTATATTTTGAAAAAGTCGACCCAGAAATGTTACCGGACAACGGTTGTGAAAGTACTATAAAATTAATTACATGTATGATTCTATGATTGCAAGATGCAAAAATAAGGATTCATCCATCCACATGTTTTGACTATTTATCTCTTTGAAATGAGGTTTTATTGACCGATAATGTACATTTGAGGGTCTAGTCTAAAGTTCTTAAGTTATTAGTTAATTATTCATAGGAGTAATATGAATTAATATCACTTTAAGAAATTAATTCCACGTCAATCACTGATTTTAATTAGTTATATAATCCTACTGGAATACAGTAGCTAAGGTACTTCTTTCTGATTCTGACAATGAAACTGTATTTAGACTTCGAATGCACATCAGCAAAAGATGTTGTAAAAAAAGTAGGTAAACGTATTAATAGGTATAAAAATCAAGTTTATTTTTATCACATTATGACTAGCATCAGGTGATATGTGACGACACAGTAGATAATGAAACATGTAAAGCCTTAAATACAACTACGAGTATTAATTAGGTACCCTCGTAAAAATATTTCACAAAAACAATCAAGTTTGATTGCGTATGAAATCTATAGGAATTTCATGATAATTGACCAGATGCAATCAGCTCGTCTTCATAATCCAGAAGTTGTTGCAAAAATCCGTCATTCGGAAAAATTTCTCTTTTGCTCCTGCAAGAAAGAAAACATTTGTTGAGCCAATAAATCATTTCATAGCTCAAAATTCTTGTAAAAAAATTTCCGGAAAATGTACTAATCAAAATCAAGATCAGAATCGCAATGTCAACCCTTTTTTAGACACAAAATTATAACCACCTTTTAGGGGTAACGTGAGAAATACGTTTTTGAAATCGAATTAAAATCTTAACAATTCTCAACACTTAAGAAGTATGATAAAAATGTATTTTCCAAAACTTACCGAACAAGTTGCATAGCCTCTAATGCCCTCATATTTTTCTTGGTCATTAAATAGGTCAAAACATAAATGGCTGAACGACTAATCCCCATATAACAGTGGACATAAATCCTTCCTGCATTTCGAAACACGCCGTGAATCAAAATGTAACTTTTCAAAGAAATTTTATTAACTTTTTACTAAAAACTGACCACCAGATTCCATTGCACTATGTATGAAATCAATAACTTCAGGGAAGAATTTATTAATCTTGAAACGAGCTGTATCCATTGCCCTTGTGCCGAAGTAAGTCACAGGAAAATTTCGTTTCTCGAAATATTCTTCATTTGTTTCAACATAAATGAAGTTTCCTTTTCCGGTCTTATCATAAGCCGCGTTCAGTATGTGAGTTATTCCAAGCTCCTTCAGCGTGTCCACATTCTTTGCTGTGGTTCTGTTTGAAAATAAATATAAGTTTTAACCTAAAACAGAAGATTTGCAACTTTGCAAGTACAGTCGGACAATGTCCATATTTTTGACAAGTCCAAACTTCCAACAATTCCATTTCTTTTGGACAGAAAACCAGCTTTTAACATTTTTTGAAATCGACAAATAAAAATGAAAAAGTTTCAAAACGGAACTCACATTCCCCCAAGTACAAGTCCAGGAATGATTTCGGTATAATCTTTACTAGGATGTTGCACCTTTCCACAAATCTTTTTCAAATCTTGAACAGTGGTTTTCTTATCTTTGTCGAGTTCCATTTTGGGTAATGATCCTCCACCTCCAACATGCATTTCCATCTCTTCTTTCTGTCGCATCTCCTTAACTAACCTTAACCTAAAGTCTCTACTGAAGGAATCAATCTTGACGAATTTAAAATATGAATGCTACTTTAATGTCTAATTATAGTCTGCGCTTGTTAGATTAGAATTCAGGTCGTAAACGCTTTAATGACTCGGGACAAATGTTTTCACTCACTCGGTATGGGAGTATTCTTCTCTTGTAGAATCCAGAAGCAAATTTCGCAAAAGTTTAATCAGTGATGTGAAACAGGGACTGAATGTCTAACCAGGATGTTTATAAAGTGAACTTTTAAATACCAAAATCCCCGAGGAGATTACTCGAGAGATTTTTCGAGATCTGCGAGATATATTAGGTAAATAAACTAAAACTAAACCAGCACAATCTTAAGCGATTTAGATCTGTTAGTACGATAATATATTTCTCATTGATTTTAAACAAGATATCAACTATATTATGATACAATTTGACCTTTTAATCTTAATCTTATCCTGCAAATAGGAGCCTGGGTCTAAAAATATCATTAAATTGTGTAAAAAGTCACATGAATGTATCATCATGACGTGATCTTTATTTCTCATTGTTTCTATAAAATCTGGCTGCAATGCAAATTCGCAATTCATTTAATCGCAACGACAGATACCACGCTGAATTCCATGGATTTTAATTATATAAGGCAATCGGCCCAATTCCAATTAATCTTGAATCTTCTCCTCAAACTCTGAAACTTAACTAGAGAAAGTTGGCTTTCGTCCAAACATTAAAATATTTACAAGCAATGATTATTTAAAATATCAGTGTAGGCTCCCCCATATTATGATAGTTGCTCCAAAAACGTCTTGTTTCTTTGATTGTTTACTTTATTGTTTTCAAAAATTCGTATATTCACAATTGGCATGTGCATTTTGAAAGTTTACTTTGCTTTCGGTTTCAACTGAGCTCATTATCCTCAGGCAAAGCGCATAGACATTTATCGTAGAAAGAATGAACACTCATATGATTCTTATTACTTTGGCAATCTCATGCTTAGCTGCGATTTATCGTCGTAAAACAAATTGACTGACATTATTTTGAAAACATTTTAGTGTGTAGTTTGGAGGTTTTATTGAAATCGGAATCTCTGCATAAAAATGAGTGCTTTTGAGACTGCGTGTATAACCAGAAACTATTATTGACAAAAAGGTGTGCATCCTTTCATGCCAAATCATCTTTTGGCATGCTTTGATTTTAAAAACTAACATCTTATTTGCAATTTAAATTTTTTAAATCCAATCAAGAATTTAAATCACGGTAAAGTGGGACAGTAGAATTTCTTATACCAAAGGTATTAGAAGTTCCTTCAATTTCCAAATTATCCTATCCAATCACAAAAATAACGTGGGAGTTGACAAGGACTATAATGACATTGTAGCCTTGATGGTGTCGTCTGATCTGAAAGTAACATTTTAGGAGATATTGATATAGAGTACGGTAGTTTTGAAATCATAAATAATACATAAATATAGCACATGGGCATGACAAGTTGACAGGTGCAGAATGAAAAATGTAATGTCACATCTTTCGGCTGATTTATTTTTGCTGGCAGACTAGCAGCTTTCGCTGCGAAGCGGTCCAGTATACAGCGGCTGTTACCTGATGTAGACTTCTTGGCTTCGACTTACAATCGAATTTGAAGTCGTTTAGTTTGAGGTACATGAAGTTTACTGAATTTTTAAAAACTCTTTTGAAAATATGTATGCACATCTTATGTAAATTTAGAATGTTAGAAAATTGTGAAATAATAATATCAATGTTTTATCAGAAAGGCAGAAAAATCTGTAATTTATTTATAGTAGGAAGTCAACCACCATGTTTTATTGTGACTCAAAGAAAGTACGTACAACACACGGACACACGTACTTACGTATAAGTTACATTACAATTATAAACAAGATAATTAAATTAATACCATGCGAAAAATTGGATCAAGTTTAACTAATTAAAAAAAATTCTTTTTGGCTTAAACAGCACAGTTAAAAATAAGTTTTTAAAACGCTTTCTCCCAATCGATGACAATATAAAAAAAGACCATCGATATTTCGGTTTTTTTTCTGAAAAATTAAACGACTTTCATTAGATTTAAATGGTTTGTAAAGAATGCTTCATAAACGTTAAAATGACTTTAGTTTTTTTCAAGGCTTCCCGTGGATTGACAATTAATCCTCTTAAACTAGGGCACAAAGACGTATTCATTAACTCAAA